>CM055117.1:293920852-294145852 GCA_029206835.1 Rana muscosa
AAAAAAGGAAGGGAGGGAGGGGAGGGGAGGAAGAAAGAAAAAAGGAAAAGGGAGGGAGGGAGGGAGGGAGGGAGGGAGGAAGAAAGAAAAAGGAAAAAAGGAAGGGAGGGGAGGGAGGGAGGGAGGGAGGGGAGGGGAGGAAGAAAGAAGGGAGGGAGGGAGGGAGGGAGGGGAGGGGAGGAAGAAAGAAAAAAGGAAGGAAGGGAGGGAGGGGAGGGGAGGAAGAAAGAAAAAAGGAAGGGAGGGAGGGAGGGGAGGAAGAAAGAAAAAAGGAAAAGGGAGGGAGGGAGGGAGGAAGAAAGAAAAAGGAAAAAAGGAAAAAAGGGAGGGAGGGAGGGAGGAAAAAAGGAAAAAAGGAAAAAGGGAGGGAGGGAGGGAGAAAGAAAAAGGAAAAGGGAGGGAGGGAGGGAGGAAGAAAGAAAAGGAAAAGGGAGGGAGGGAGGGAGGGAGGGAGAAAGAAAAGGAAAAGGGAGGGAGGGAGGGAGGGAGGGAGAAAGAAAAGGAAAAGGGAGGGAGGGAGGGAGGGAGGGAGAAAGAAAAGGAAAAGGGAGGGAGGGAGGGAGAAAGAAAAGGAAAAGGGAGGGAGGGAGGGAGGGAGGAAGAAAGAAAAAGGAAAAGGGAGGGAGGGAGGGAGGAAGAAAGAAAAAGGAAAAGGGAGGGAGGGAGGGAGGGAGGGAGGGAGAAAGAAAAGGAAAAGGGAGGGAGGGAGGGAGGGAGGGAGAAAGAAAAGGAAAAGGGAGGGAGGGAGGGAGGGAGGGAGAAAGAAAAGGAAAAGGGAGGGAGGGAGGGAGAAAGAAAAGGAAAAGGGAGGGAGGGAGGGAGGAAGAAAAGGAAAAGGGGGGGGGGAAGAAAATGTGTCAAGTGCCCGATCTGTCCACTGCAATGTCACAGATTACCGCCATTAGTAGTAAGCCTTTACCTGCCATAATTGTCACTTGCCTGCTAAGGTGTGGATTTCACTTGCTGTGTCCCAGAGTGAAGTCAGGCAGCAGAGATGCAGGGCAGGCGGTGAGAGCTGTCAACCGATTGGCCAGCCCGCCAACTGTCCTGTTTGCCCGCTCACTGGCCTGCCCCCACCCACCCCTCTTAAAGGGCCGCCTGGGACAATGGTCCAATGGGGTCAGGCCAGCACTGTGCCATAGAGAAACCACTTGAAGTTGTACCCACCTTGTTCAGATGGGCAGGTGCTGTGCAGGCTGCTCAGGCTCAGCTCACAGTCACAGCCAGGTCTCTTCATACCCTCCTTTTTTACGCTGAAGAAAATGGAAGAGGTGGGTAGAGCAATTGACTGGTGCGGAGGCTGAGCATTCTGAACGCTGGGGCGGCCGCAAGCTCTGACGTGAGGAGACTGAAGGAGTGAACTGAGGGGTAGAGAAATAGATTGGGTATTGGAAGCCATGGGAGGCTATCAGCTGATCCAGGGAGGAGGTGTAGCTGGAAAATAGAGGTCCAAGAACAGAACCTTAGGGGACCCCAACAAAGCAAGAGAAGTAGGTAGAATTGTAAGTAACGCTACAGGTGCGATTGGTTAAGTAGGAAAAGAACCAGTGAAGAGTACAGTCAGAGACCAAAAGGTGTGGAGTAGGCAGTGGTCAACCTCAAAGGCAGCAGAGAGGTCCAGGAGCACAAAATAGCGTCTATTGATTTTGGCCGTTTGTAGATGGTTAGTTTTAGCAGAGCAGTTTCAGTGGAGTGTTGAGGATGAAATCCAGACTGAAGGGGGATCAGGAAGGCCATTATCAGCAAGGTGGTCTGTCATTTGTAGACCAAACGTTCAAAGAGTTTGGATAAAAAGTAGGGTTGTCCCGATACCACTTTTTTAGGACCGAGTACAAGTACCGATACTTTTTTTATGTACTCGCCGATACGGATTCTTTTTTTTTAATGCCATGTGACAGTTTGACTGATGGGCACTGATAGATGGCACTGATAGACGGCACTTATGGCACTGACAGGTGGCTGGTACTGTTAGATGGCACCGACAGGTGGCTGGCACTGACAGGCGGCACTAATGGGCAATGATGGCACTGACAGGCAGCACTTATGTGCACTGATAGGTGGCTGGCACTGACAGGCGGCACTTATGGGCACTGACAGGCGGCACTTATGGGCACTGATGGCACTGACAGGTGTCTGGTACTGACAGGTGGATGGCACTGAAATGCAGAAATAAATGACATGACTAAATGATACACTCTGCACTTGGCATCAGCAGACATCTTGTTACACCCAGCCCAAATAGTTCGGGCTGGGTGTAACAAGATGTCAGCTGCTGGCCAAGTGCAGGGTGTGCCAAGATGGGCGTCGGGATTTCCAAGCTGACCGGTGACCGAATGTGACAGTCCGGTCACCGATCCTGAGGCGGCTGCACTCTGACAGCTTACCTAGCTATTTCTCTAGTGCAGGTGAGGACTCTCCGGCCCGCTGACTTCGCCCGCTCCGCCCACTGACGCCGCCCGCCCTCTCCGCCTCTGACGCCGCCTCTGACACTGCCCGCCCTCTCCACCTCTGACGCTGCCTCTGACACCGCCCGCCCTCTCCGCCCACTGATCAAGTATCGGGTCAGGCATCCGGAGCATTTGTGCGAGTACAAGTACTTGCACAAATGCTCGGTATCGGTCCCGATACCGATACTAGTATCGGTATCGGGACAACCCGAATAAAAAGGGAAGGGGATGGGTCCAATGAGGGCTCTTTAAGCATGGGGCTGACAAGTGCTTGTTTTAGAGAGTTGCCAGAAGACATGGAGCGATTGAAGATGTGGGTTAGAGAGTGTAGAATAGAGCTAGAGGGTGAACATAACATTTGTAAGGGAACAGGATCCATAGGGCAGGTGGCAAGATGGGTGTTGGCAAGTAGTTTAGCAACTTCATCTATATTGGTGGGGTTGAAAGAGGAAAGTAATGATTGTACCTGCAGGCAAGAAGTGTAAAGCGTGGAGGGCAACTGAAGAGTAGAGATCTCCTCACGAATTGTATCAATCTTCTGTTTGAAGTGATTGGTGATCTCCTGGGCAGTGAGCGAGTTGGTGGGTGGAGGATGAAGTAGAGTTGAAGTTAA
Source organism: Rana muscosa (assembly GCA_029206835.1). Lineage (NCBI taxonomy): Eukaryota > Metazoa > Chordata > Amphibia > Anura > Ranidae > Rana > Rana muscosa. The sequence continues at coordinate 293,923,913 of CM055117.1, forward strand.
AGAGTTGACAGGGACAGGATGATAAAATGTTAATGATAGATGAAATGGGTCTGCTTGACTTTGTCTTATGCCACAGGTGCATGGCTGTGTTTTCAGACTTTGTGTCATCCGTTCGCCAAGGTTGAAGGGGATGGGGCCCGATTGTGTGTAGTGAGGGGGGCCAGTGAGGCTAAAAGGTGAAGTGTTGTAGACAGAAGTGGCTAGGTTGGTGCAGGACAGGGGTGTGATTTGGTCATAGAGGTGGTCAGTAGCAGAGTAAAGAAAAGGGTTGAGATGGCGTAGGTTTCTATGGATAGCCATTAGGCAGTTGGAGGAGAGGGAGAGACTGAAATAAAGGTAGTGATCAGAGAGGGCAAGGATAGGTGGGAGAAGACAAGGTCAAGAGTATTGCCTTCAGAGTAGAAGCATTGCTTCAGGTCAAAAGGAGGTTAGACTGAGAAGTTTGGAAGTAGCAGGAGTGTTAGTAGGGATGTTGAAGTCAAATGATAGTGGGGGATTTCAGAAGAGAGAAAGTAGGGTAGCCAGGCAGAGAAGGCACCAAGGAAGGTGGATACCGGGTCTAGGGGGCCAGTAGATCACAGCTCTTAGAGGAACTGGGGATAAGAGACAAATGCAGCGTGCCTCAAATGAGGAGAGTGACAGATGTGTGAAGTACCTGAATGGTGCCATGTGGGGCTAAAAGGATTCCAACACCCCCTCCTAATTACAAGCATTTCAGAAGTGTCAAAGGCCTTTGACAATTACATTAAGTTTATGCAAAGAGTCAATATTTGCCGTGTTGCCCCTTTTTCAAGATGTCTGCAATTTGACCTGGCATGCGGTCAATCAGGGCCACATGCTGACTGATGGCAGCCAATTTTTGCATAATCAATGCTTGGAGTTGTCAAAATTTGTGAGCGTTTGTTCACCTGCCTTTTGAGGATTGACCACAAGTTCACTGGGATTAAGGTCTTGGGAGTTTGCTGGCCATGGACCCCAAACCACTATCACTTTTGCCTTGGGCCTCATGCACACTGGACATTATAAAAAGGCCAATAATGTAGTGAGTTTCAGCTTTTTTTAGCAAAGCTATACTCGCATAAAAAAGATTATGGCGCAAAAACGCTGATCAACGCCAAATAAGTGTTATTCAGCTTCAGACTTGGAGGTTTTACAGCTGAAAAAGCCTCTCAAAACCCACTAGCTCTGGAGTGGCCCCCCCCCCCCCCCCCCAGCCAGAAAATACTCCTACCAAAAACTGCTGATAACAGCCAATGTGTTTAGCGACACATAGGATAACATGCTGGGGAGTTTATAGGCTGCAGAAAACATCTGAAGCCAAAAACAGCAGCTGGAAAAATATTCAGTGTGCATGAAGCCTTATGACAATGTGCTCCATCATGCTGGAAAGGCATTGCTCGTCACTAAACTGTTTGTGGACGATTGGGAAAAGTTGCTCGGATGTTTTTGTACCATTCATGGCTGTGTTCTTAGGCAAAAGTGAGTGAGCTCACTCCCTTGGCTGAGAAGCAACCCCACACATGAATGGTCTCAGGATGCTTGACACTTTTCCTGGAAAGAAGTGGCTTCCTTGCTGCCCTTTGACACCAGGCCATCCTCCAAAAGGCTTCACCTCACCGCATGCAGATGCATTCACTCCTGAGCAAGCTCTGCACTGGTGGTTGCCCCGATCCCGCAGCTGAATCAACTGTAGGAGACAGTCCTGGCGCCTGCTGGGCTTGAATGCAGCGGAAAGGTTTTACAAGATTACGTTTATTTTCATGGCAAAGAGACTTGGCAATTTGCATATACTCCAGAATGTTATGAAGTGATTAGATGAATTGCAATCAAAAACTGAGGCAGCGGACTGAAAATGTATATTTTGGTCACATACACTTTCTAAAAAGCTTAAACGGCATCACTGGCAACTAGGTACCTTGACTTTATAGCAATGCTCCATTTCCCAACCACCAAGTATCCAATAAAGGTGGTCAAGGAGCGCTCTGGATAGTGGAGGGGCAGTGCAAAGAAGATGGAGAGAAAGGGATGAAGCTCATCACTTATGCTTCCAGTCACAGTATGGGGTAGAGCTAGGATGACCTGGGCTCAGGGAATGTTAAAGCCAACATTTCATGTGCCTGCTGTACCATGTAATTGTATGAAAAGTATCCTATTCTTGTATTGCTTCCTTTGTGTGAATTACCTGGTGTTCCCGCCAGTCCCTCTGCTTTCCTATGAGAAACAGACCACACTAGGCTTGCGAGCACAGCGTGGCTAGTTTTCTGGCTGTGCGCTAATCCAATGATCAGGCTTGTGCCGACAAGTGCCCCCTTGCACAGCCATTCACTGGGAAGATCAGTGTACTCCAGTTTCTCCTCCCCCAGCTCCTTATGCAGCTGAAAACAGGTTATGTAGTCACCAAAAAAAAAAAAAAAAAAAAATAATCCTTAATGTATACATGTCTTGTCTGATTTTTAAACTGAATGGGTTGTTTTACAAGGTGAGGGTTTACATATTCTTTCATGTTGCGAGCCCCGAGCATGTTCTCACATGTGCAATGTCTTGCAAACTGCCTTCTGAGATGAGACATTGGCATGCCAGTTTGCAAGACTGTGCACACAAACTTGTGACTCTGCAAGGGAATTGGCAGAAACCGCACAAAGTTTCTGTGCATTGGAATCAAGCACGCACAGACATGCTGCAGGGTCTCTACCAGGTCCCATAGACCTGGAATAGACTGGGAACATGTCTGCACTGAATCTCCTGTAGCGCCCTGCTCCCAATAACTGGGTCCCATGTTTCAATTTAGAGGGTATCTGAGCCAATAGCTAGGCTCAGATGTAAAATGTTAAATTAGCCTCTGTTCCGGCTATGGCTGTGTTGGGCAGACTTCCCACTGTTTGCCTGTAGGTAGCGTTACCACCTCGGGCCAATGTGGAAAACTGACAAGCCAGAGTGTATTGGGTACCTTCCCCTGGGAACAGTTCAGTGGGCATGGTCTACCCACTGAGCATGCTGGGGAAGGGTACTTAAGGGGCAGATGCCATCTTTTGGGGTCCTTCGTCCCCTCACGGCCCTCCTGGTGTGAGGGGTGTATTGTGCGATTTCTGGCCTCGGAACCATGCTGGTCCGAGGCCGCAACGCCAACCAGTAGTCTTCGTTATGCTGACTGGGTCTGCACTTTGAAGGTGATCCTGTGCTGTCCGTCCTGAGGGAGGAAGTCACTCAATGGAGGAAACCAGGGGAGAACCTGTCCTGGAAAAGACCAAGCGGAAGGCTGGTGTCTTGAGGGCCTGGCAAATCTATTGGAGGATGCACCGCAACTAAAGTTACCTTAGTCTGCCAGGTCGGCTTAAATGCTCTTTGACTGTTTGGCTGGAAGTTCGGGTGTCGAGTCCTGTGGCAGAGGATCCCGGATCAAATTCTGTGCACCACCAGTCTGTGGCAGAGACTGGTCCTGATATTGTTAGTGCATCATACCGGCTGCTAGGCCAGGTGAGAGGGGCAGCAATACCCACTCCAGGGGGAGTGGTGAGTGACTGTATACTTAAGTTCTCCCCAGTAATCTGTACTGTGCCTGAACCTACCCCTTCACCTTACACGTTTACGCAAAAAGGAAAATAAAACCTCGCTGCTTAAGGTTTTACATCTTGTGTGGACATTAGAGGTGCGCATCTTTACTGGCCTCACGATTCGATTCCGATTATCAGGTCAACGATTCGATTCCGCGATGCATCACGATTACAGCGCAAGTGCGCATGGTTTTCATCAAAAAAATTCAGTCAGGAGATCTCCATTTTTATTATATCTGTTCTTTTTTTTTTTTTAAATACCACAACACTCCCTGCATGTAGCAAAGTCTAAACAAAGCAGACAACTTGTACATGCTACAGGAGATGGTCAGTGACTGCAGACATGCTACAGGAGATGGTCAGTGACTGCGGACATGCTACAGGAGATCAGTAGGTAAGTATAATATCCGTTTTAAAAAAAAAAAAAAAAAATACTGGCACTTTAATGAACTTTTTTCACACTTCTTTACCCTATTCTAATCCCTAACCTAATTCCTAATTCCAAACTAACCTTTTCTGCAGTAGTGAGAAGAACTTTCCTGTTGTGCCGAGAATGGTTCCCCCCGCCGGATTCTGTTCCCCTGGCTCTCGGGTCCTATCGGAACTCCGCCCCCCCCCACTCCCAGCCCTGTACATTGCTGCTCCCTCCTCCTACGAATGCTAATGCTCCTAATACCGCCTCTCCAGCCCTCTGCTCATTAGCATTTGTTAAACAGTAGCCGAGGGCTGGAGAGGCGGGGCGGGATTAGGAGCATTAGCATTCGTAGGAGGAGGGAGCGGCAATGTACAGGGCTGGGAGTGGGGGGCGGAGTTCCGATAGGACCCGAGACGGAGCCAGGGGAACAGAATCCGGCGGGGAACAGTGAGTGTATATGACACGCTCATGTGACTGCCCTCTCTCCTCTCACGTCTCTCCCGGCATACGTGAGATGTGAAAGCAGAGAGGCGGGCCGGGCAGTCACATAAGTGCGTCATAGGAAAAAAGACAACAAATGAGGAAACGGCTCTCCCGGGAATGAAGGGGCGGGGCTAGACATCGGGGATAATCGATTAATAGGTTTCCCCGCATCGGTGCCGCATCGGGGACGCCCGAATCGCGATGCAACGATTAAATTCCGCACCCCTAGTGGACATTGGAGTTTCTTCCAATAGACAAATACAGAGGTAACGTGCAGGCCCAAAACTAAACCAGCAGCTCCTGCGGGGGTAGTGCTACACTCCATTAAAGATGGCAAGTGCAGGAGTATTTTGTAGAGCGTTATGTCATGCTACCATGAAGCATATATGCTTACATTTCTTGCTGCCACATATATGCATTATGTGGTTGGCAAGAGGTTAAATTGTTAACATGTTTTGCACTTGCAAAGAGATGGAACATACAAACTCAGGGCAGATGGGGTACTTCATGGGAATTGTTCCTATAACCAATGCAGTGCAAGGCACCCATTCTAAATCACTTGGGCATCACAGAGATGATTAAAACATTTTTACCTTTGTTTTTCTGTCATCTGCTGTAGTTTCATCAAACTCCTCATTGAGTTTAAACTTGACTTCTGTGTTCTTGAAGGTGCTCTGAGTCTGTATCACAACAACATCCCCTTCCAAACTGATTATAGTTGTGGGTTTGGTGACACTTGCAATCTGGCGGGTGGCAAAACCCACACCTGAGGAGAGGGAAAAAATAAATAAATAAAAAAAGCCACACATTTATTAAATCTCAACCTTCCATGAACGGAATGACATTCTGCTAATATATTTACTACATCTACCGCTTCTATGCACATTTAGGCAAAAATACAGCAAGCATTCCCACCTGCTACAATAATGTTTAGATCACCATTGGGGATAAGCTTTGCCGTGTTAACAGCCTAGTCTGAACCCAGACGAGGGAGCCTGCCAACAAGCTGTCACTATACTGGGCCAATTATCTGTGGCCTTGGCATTTCTTGCCCTGCAGCTGCATGTACACTTGTGACTGTAGGGCATGCCTCAGCCACAAATGATTGGCCCAGTACAGTGCTAGCTTCCAGACAGGCTCCCCATCTAGGTTCAGACTAGAATCCAAGTACGCTTAAGCTCATCTCTACTCACATCCATGTTACAATCCTCTTGTACAACCACCTTTAGCTCTACCAACTGCTATATAGTGCAAGGGCCTCACAGATTGCATACAAACTGATTGGATAGTTTAGATAGGCATTAGGTTTTGGTGACTATAACAGGATGCCTCAAATACAGGCATAAACATTACCGTCTAGGATTTTAAAATGATGGGCCTGGGTTAGAAATTCTAGTAGAGTATGGTCAACCCCAAGTAACTAATATTCTTCATGCACATATGGAATAATGTGAAAACGACATAGTGAGGTGTGCAATGTTAGTTGGTAAGAGGCAAGTACAGACCCGATAGACCAGGGGTCCTCAAACTTTGGCCCGCCAGTGTGATTTACCCAGCCCGCCCCTTTAACATTGCAGCAATCCCCCTCCCCTGACTTTCTATTTTTCGCTGCTAGAGGTGCAGCCAGCAGAGGTAATGTCTCAGCCGGCAGCCATTTTTCAAGAAGACCAGACGAGTTAAGGGAGCCTGCCGAATGGCTACTATAAAAATGGAGCTGCTGCACCGCCCACCCCGTGACCTGTTGTGGAAAGGGGTGGCGGGTGGGCGGTGCCGCAGCTCCATTTCTATTGTAGCCACTCGGCAGGCTCCCTTCTTGTTAACTCGTCTGTGGTCTTCTGGAAAAAATGGCCGCATCTAATTTTTCCCCCCTCAGCCTTCTGTAATGGCAGCGGAGACACCGCTGCAGGGATATAGAAGGGCTCCAATGGGGGGGGGGGGGGTGGGACACCTGAGATGCAAGGAAGCACTCCGCTGGCTGGGGACAGTGGCAGAGCTCTGGCTGATTCTGCATTATGGTGAGTTGAACCATTTAATTTTATATTACAATGTAATAGAACTAATGCGCTTCAATCACCCCAACAACCATGGTGCCAGGATGATTAAAGCGCTAACACCAGGTGGTTGGAGTATCTTTATCTGCTGATTGTTAAACTTTCTGGAATACACATATTTCTATTGTGGTTGGAGGGAGTCTGATGGGGGGGGAAATCTGTGATGGAGAGGTTCTGTGATGGGGAGTCTGAAATACTGAGTTTGTTGATTAAAATAGTTTATTTTAAATATTAAATAGTTTATCCTGTTTTTTGCACTACAAATGTGTGCATAGGAATTTGTTGTTTTTTTAAACTATAGTCCAGCCCCCCAACAGTCTGAGGGACCATGAACTGGCCCCCTTGTTTAAAAAGTTTGAGGACCCCTGCGATAGACAATCTGATGACCAAATGAAGAAATGCTAGCAGACGGCAGACAAGTCACTACCTTGCAATAATATAAGAGGGCTAAAGATGGATCAAAATTCATCCAGTTCAGCAGTGACTGCCCAAGTTTTGATCCATCCATGGCAGTATCTCAAACATACTGTATTTGATCAGCACGTGCAGCCAATTGGCTGCAGTGTTGATCAGTGTATTCTGGCAGTGAATCAGTCCCACTGTCAAAACACAATAGCAAAGTGGGTTCCTCCACCTTGTGTGGCCCAGGGAGCCAAAAGCCCACCAGTGAACCAAATAGCTGTATGTGGCCATACTTAAGGGAAAACACCAATGCATGCATGACATATTCCTCAAACGCGAATTTGGATTAATCCTTGAAGTTGGCTGTCATTCTTGGACCAATGAGCTGTAAGCACAGGATTCCCTCCCTCCCCCCCCCCCCCCCCCCAGCAGCCGATTTACAAAAGGTGCAGGGATGCTTGTAACATTTTTGACCCAATATGGCCATATTAGTTTAATGTAATTGAAGGCCTGTTGCTGGAGACAAAAATTTCTCAATCACCATGTGTATGACTAGTATTTTGTTAGAGTATTTAGAATAAGTCATCTGCTAAAATAACCTATTCTAAATACTACACATTTACTGTTTTGGAAGCGTGTAAAGATGTTTTTGCCATTCAAAACAAGGATTAACCACACCTGTGGAATGCTCAACCTTCAGGCCACTCTCACAACCTTGACAAGAAGGTCAGTCAGAAGCTCAGTTAAAATAATGTTGTGGTCATTTAGATAGGACATGTGATTCTTTTGGCAAGAACCGTGCGCGTGTTCTTGGCATAGATATAGGTCAAATGAAGGTACAGAAATATTGCATGCAAATTACTCCCATAATGTTGTGGCAGATTTTAGAAAACCAGCAATGCAATAAAACACATGCACATACCCTTGGTAGCCAAAAGACATGGAAGCTGTAGTGGAAATATTGTTCTTGTTTATACAACTATATAAAGTGCCAAGGAGTTTTAGGTTGAAGCAACTGTGCTGTGGCAAAGAATCAAGCAACTCATTTACTATATGAAGCCTAGACATCTTGTTCTGCAGAACACATGCTCACCCTCCCCCCATACCCATAGATAGCTACTGATCTGAACACATTAATATCACAATTGTCCCTTGGGGCTGAACACCGGCAAACCCAAGGCTGCACTTTAACTCTAGGACAAAAAAAAAAAAAAATTGTATAGTTTCCATTCCCACAAATATACTGGTCAACCTATAAGTCCCAGTCCCTGGGACACCATCAACCTGCCCACAGCCCATATTTTTCATGCTCACCTTTCAGGTGGTCTTGCCCTTAAATATGGGAGGGAACCATCCATTCTTTTTTGAGTTCCTGAACATGCTCAGTAACAGGAATGAGCTTCAGTTCAGTCCAAGCCTAACCCCGATGTTGGCTGTCATTGCTGGACCAGTGAGCTGTGGGCAGAAGATTCCCCACCCTACAGCTGCACATATACAAAAAGGGGCATGGATGCTTGCAACATATGGTCACGCAAGTTCAACATTGATCTCATATGGCCATATACCTATATTAGGGCAAAGATGTCACGATTGTACCTGCTCCTTTGCATGCATCAGCTTTGGGGCAGGGAATCCCTGCCTGCAGTTCATTTGCCCAGCAATGTCAGCCAACGTCTGGGTTTAGACTGAACGCAAATAAGGGTTCTAATAAAATCCTGAGAAACAGCATCTCAGGGACTGAGGACCAAAATTGGGGACAGTTGGCATCGATAAAATTTCTACAGGGTAATGGCATGAAATTAAAGCAGAGCTCTGGTTTTGCTAAATCTGAGCATTTAAAACAGGGCAGGTTATAAAAAGCAATGCGCATGTTGCAGTAGACCAGGGGTGCCCAACCAGTGGCCTGGGGGGGGCACGGAGCCCTCTGATGTGGCCCACGACCTCCCGCTATGGGATGGCAGTTTGGCAAGCCACCACATAAGGCCCTTCACACGGGACGGATCCGTGATGATCCGCCCCTTGCTCAGCAGGGATCGCTCCGTTGATCCCCACTGAGCCGACGGATGACAGGGTGGTCCCCGCACACTGTGCAGGGACCGCCCTCTCAGCTCTCCCCTATGGGGGGGAAAAAAAAAATAAAAAATGAACACAGACTGTCAGTGTTCATCCGATCTGCAGACTGATTGAAAAATAGGATTTTCCTTAGTTTGCAAAATCGGAGGATTGCGTACCCGGATGAGATCGGGTGTCGGTGGATGTTCATCCGCGATCTCATAGGGACCAATGCATGTCCCTTTTTCATCTGTAAATGGATGGATGAAAAAGCAGACATACGGTCCGCATGTGTGAAAGGGGCCCAAGCCTGTATAGTGCTCCTGTCACAGGCAGAGTGATACCAAATGCACTCTGCCTGGGGCAACAGCTGGCGATAACTGAATAAAAGACTTTAAAAGTAAGTTTACTACTAAAAATCTGTGTATATTTGGGCATATCTGTTCTGCAGTGGTTGCTGGGCTGCTTTTAAACTGATCCGCAGTGCACCTGCGGGTTACCTGCACCTAGCCATAGAATTCTGTTATTAGCTGTGGGTTTGGTGTGCTTTTAAAAAGTACATCACACCTTTAGGATATAATAGAAGTCTACGGCAAAGTGCAGCCAACCCGCAGGAAAGCCACAGGTGCCCTGCACCCATGGTGTGGGTAAACTGCAGATCAGTGTGAAAGCTGCCTTAGACCCCTTTCACACGATCAGTCCAACCCAGACTATCCATTGAAACACCACACACACCACCTGTCTGGGAAGATCGGAGGGCCCATAGAGTAGAGCGGGCTGTGTCCGCTTTGCATATGCAGAGTGGACAGTGGACACGGACCCATCATCCGCCTGCTCCGCTCATTGTGGCCTGTGACCGATTACCAAGTCGCTTAAGTGGCCCTCGCTCTTCAAAAGGTTGGGCACCCCTGCAGTAGACAAACCCTAAGGACCCATTCACACCTAAGCGTTTTGTAGCTTCAAGCTACAAAACGCTGAAGGGGAAAAAAAAAAAATGAAAGTTAGACTTACCGGTAACTTTTTTTCCCAATAGGCTTTCAGGACAGCACCCGAGAGATCATGGCTCCTCCTCCTCCTACAGGAAACACCTCATCAATTAAGTCTTTAATTGGAGGCCTCCACGTTGCTTCCATCAGTTGTTTGTAGAGAACCTCCAGCCCCAGCTGCAACACATAAGCGACAGTTATTACATAGTATTACAGCAACAGCATAAAAAAGGGCGGGATCCTGCTGTCCTGAAAGCCTATTGGAAAACAAGTTACCGGTAAGTCTAACTTGCATTTTTCCAAAACGTCTTTCAGGACAGCACCCGAGAGGATAATCGAGACTTACCCCATTTAGGGTGGGACAACAGCCTGTAAGACTTTCCTTCCGAAAGCCTGGTTCCCAGCCGTCATGAGATCTAATCTATAATGATGGGCAAAGGTCGTCAGACTTGTCCATGTAGCTGCCTTACAGATTTGTTCGGGGGTGGCACCAGCTTTTTAGGATCTGTCTTCAGCACAATTCTGTCTGAAAAAATAGAAAAAAAAATGGGCTCCCTGATAGATAAAGCTTGCAGCTCACTGATTCTTCGAGCTGTTGTAATAGCTACTAGAAAAATTGTTTTCAAAGTAATTAGTTTCAGGGAGGTTAAATTAAGAGGTTCGAAAGGTTCCCTGGTCAGGGCCTGTAGAACGACTGACAAGTCCCATGACGGACAGTTTTTGATCACCATCGGTCTGGCCCGAGTGAGGGCTTTAAAGAATCTGATTACTAGGGGTTCTGATGAAATAGATTTCTCAAAATATACCCCTAGTGCGGCCACCTGAACTTTTAGGGTACTGACCGCTAGGCCCTTGTCTGCTCCTTGTAGGAATTCCAGGATAGAAGAAATCTGCTTTAATGGTCTGCCAGATGTAGTGCACCAGGAGTTAAAAGACTTTCCAGACTTTGTGATATATTGCTCTGGTAACATTCTTTCTGTTCGATAGGAGGGTAGCCACCAACCTATCCGAGAATCCTTTTCTCCTCAAGAGTTGCTCCTCAGAAGCCAAGCTGTGAGTTTTACCTTTACTTCTTGGTGAAACAGAGGACCTTGTAACAGAAGGTCTTGTCTCAATGGAAGGTGCCAGTATGGTTTGATCTGAATCTGTAGAAGAGCTGAAAACCAAGGCCTTTTGGGCCAGAAGGGAGTGATGAGGATTACTGTCGTATCCTCTTTCCAGATTTTTGTTATGACCTGCGGAATCAGCTGAAATGGAGGGAAGGCGTAGCAGAGGTGAAAATTCCAATTGTGCGCCAGAGCATCTACCCCCAGAGAGGACTCGTTCCTGTTCAGGGGAAAAAAAAAAAAATATTTGTGTATTTTCCTGAGTCGCAAAGAGATCCACTCTTGGCTGTCCGCATTTCTTCACTATTAGATTGAAGACATCTGGATTCAATTGCCACTCCGCTTCGTACACCTGGTTCCTGCTGAGGAAATCCGCTATCCTGTTTAGGGTCCCTTTTAGGTGGACCGGACAAGGATTGAGTATGGAGCTCTGCCCAATTTAGAATGCTCTCTGCTAGGTCTTGAAGTATTCTGCTTCTGGTGCCCCCTTGTCGGTTTATGTAAGCCACCGCCGTGGCGTTGTCCGACAGGATTTGTGTATGTCGCCCTTGGACTTCTGCAAAGGACAATAAGGCCATTTCTATCACCTTTAGTTCCCTCCAGTTTGAGGATCTCAGTGCTTCCCTTGTGGACCAAGATCCCTGAGCCCAACGACCGCTCATGTGAGCCCCCCAACCCCAGGAGCTGGCATCGGTTATGGTCCTTTCCAACCCAGGTAAGGCTAACAGGCCTGCTGAGAGTCTTGCCTGGTTCTTCCACCACCAGAGACTCCTCTTTACTTTGGTGGGGATCTTCAGTGAATTTTGCTGGCGATCCCAGATTTTTAACAGAAACTTTTGCAGCGGTCTGAAATGGAGCTTTGCCCACTGTACTGCCGGTATGGAAGAGGTCAGGGTTCCCAATGCTGACATGACCCTCCTGATGGACAGAAGCTGACTGGATTTGTAAGAGTGACACAACCTCTATCAGCTTTTTCCGTTTTTCTTCTGGGAGAAAAATCTTTTGCTCCACAGAGTTGATACGGAAACCCAAGAATAACACCTCCTGAGAGGGAATCAGATTTGACTTTTGGAGGTTTAGTATCCATCCGATGGATTCTAGGTGAGAACGTGCTCTGTCCAAGTTTCTCTGAAGTCCATCTCTGGTTTGGGCAAACAGTAGCAGGTCGTCTAGATAAGGAATCACTGAAATTCCCTCTAGACGCAAGGGTGCTAGAGCTTCGGCCATTACCTTCGTGAACACCCTTGGAGAAGATGACAGGCCGAACGGAAGAGCTCTGAATTGCAGGTGTACCACCTTCTTCCCTTCTCTCAGTGCTAACCTCAGATCTCTGAGATCTGGCAGCAATAGGAATGTGGAGGTATGCGTCCTGCAAATCTATTGACGCCATGAAGCATCCTTGACTCAGGAGGCTTCTTACTGAGAAAATGGAATCCATCCGAAATCTTTTGTATTCTGACAAATTCAGCATTTTTAGATTTAGGATGAGGCGGTACTTTCCTGAAGGTTTCTGTACCAGGAAAACGTGAGAATAGAACCCCTGGAAGAACTCCTTTGTTGGAACAATGACTCTCTGGGATATCAGTTCCTGAATTAGGGACTTCATGGCGAGTGCCTTGACCGGATCCCTCGGGACGTTTGTCACCAGGAATCTCTTTGGGGGTTCTTCCGTGAATTCCACCACGTATCCTTGGGAGAGCATGTTTACAATATACTGATTTGTAGTGATGTCTCTCCACTGGGGAATGAACTCCTGGAGTCTTCCCCCTACTTGGGGTGGATTGTCACTGCGGCTTTCCGGAGGTCGCAGGAGGATTGAAGAGCACTCCACTCCTACCTTTTGGTTTCTGGGAAGACCACTGCTTCCTTTTGGTTTGCGTTTTTCTTTCCTGTTGTCCTTTTTGCAGACGAAAAAAAAACGCTTACGGGTCTGTACCTGTTTTGACCGGAAACGCCTTCTTTGTCAGCCGTACGGTCAAGAATGGACTCCAGCTCAGAACCAAATCCCCTGCAAAGGGAATGCTACACAGTCTGTTTTTAGATGCAGCATCTCCTGGCCAAGTTTTAAGCCACAAGGCTCTCCTGGCAGAATTGGTCAAAGCCGCTGACCTGGCTGACATACGAATGGATTCTGCTGAAGCATCTGCAATATACGATACTGCTGCAGAAAGCGTTGTAAATGAGTCCAGAATCTCCTGTTTTGGGGAATCCGCCGTAACATGGGCCTTCATCTGGTTAATCCAGTGTTCTAAATTCCTAGCGACACAGGTTGTTGCCATTGCTGGTTTTAGATTGTTCATCACGGACTGCCAGGCCCTTTTAAGAAGCAAATCCATTCTTTTGTCCATGGGCTCCTTTAACATGCCCATGTCCTCAAAGGCAAGGTCAGTTGATTGAGACCTGTGAAAAAGTCTAGCTTTGGAACCTTGTTCCAGATGGAATCCGGGTTGTCCTCAAATAGAAATCTTCTTATGAGACCGGGAAAAAAAAAAAAAAAAAAAAAAAAAAAAAAAAAAAGTTCAGGTTCCAACCACTCTTTTTTAATCATGTCCGAGATTGAATGGACTGGAAAAACATGGCTTTTTGGATCACCCAAACCTGCATACATGCAGTCATGTAGGGAGAGCTCCTTTTCCTCTTCAATCCCCAAAGTCGCATGGATTACTTTTAAAAGTCCTGCGACTTCAAGCGACATTTTGTACTTAGAAGTGCTCTCTGCTTCATTTTCTTCCTCCTCAGAGTCTGTTCCATCTGGAGCAAGGGAAGCAGATTCTTGGGAAGCGTCTATCGGACCTCCTAATAATATTTGAGAGCCGTCTTGGGGTTCTGAAGAAGGCTGCGGAGCCCTAGGTTCCCTTGAGGGGCCTGGTTCTTCTTAGGTTTAACCTAAAAGCTTGAAAGGTGGCACGGAGTTCATCCTTAATTGTAGATACTAGATCGCCACAAAAGGATGGAGACTCTTCCCTGACTACATTTGCAGTGCAATCTACACAAAGCGACTTGGTCCAAGCCTCGCTTAACTTTCCCTTGCAGACAGGGCACCTTCTCTTCACTGGTTGAGCAGAACTTTTGGCCTGCAAACAGAAAAGAAAAAACCAGGGACCACGCTAAGAAAAACTGTTACAGTACAAATCAATACACCCAGGTGCACATAGGAAAAAAACACCTTCACTTCCTTGTGCCCCGCAAGCCATGCACCACCACCACCTTTTACAAAACCCCTAGATATTATGCAGACATGCTAAATCACCAGCCACTGCACCACCAGGGAGATGGGGGGGGGGGGGGGGAAGGGTGAATAACCCCCCCCCCCCACAGGAGAAAAACGGGCCAGTGTAAATAGGACAGTCCCTTACCTTAGCCTTGCTGGTGCCTTGGCTTGCCCCCTTATCCGCTGCATCGCTATCCATAGCTGTCTGCGGACGCGTGGTGAAGAAAACGCCGGTTCCAGATTCGAAAACACCGCCGCGCTGACCTGGAACTTTAAAGGCACCAGTTGACCCTGCCCTCTCCCTCTGCACTTTGCGGCCGGAAATGACACGCGCCAACCCGGAAGTGCTGCCTCTTCCCATACAGGACGCGGTCGAGGCTCTCCTCGACCACCAGAACAATGGCGGCTGCTGTAAATCTCCACGCCGCTATTCGCAAGCGGCCGGCGAGAATACAGCAAACCACTGCTCTGTAGAAAAAAAGGAGGCAGCCCTCCCGCGCCGTACAGGCTCTCCGAGCACGGGAGAGGGAGCCCACGGGACCATCCATGCTAGGAGGTAAGTGGGAGGATCACTCTCCTAAGAAAAAAGACCGACTGAGAACCTTTGTCTCCCAGGAAAGCCCTGAGAGATCGTGGCTCTCAGAGGTGTTCCTCCGGCTGGAGGAAACAAAAAACTGATGGAAGCAACGTGGAGGGCTCCAATTAAAGACTTAATTGATGAGGTGTTTCCTGTAGGAGGAGCCATGATCTCTCGGGTGCTGTCCTGAAAGAAGTTTTGGAAAATAAAATAATTTTCTATGGAGATGGTTCCCATCTCCACTCCAAAAAACCTGAAGCTCCAAAATGCCTGAAGCTCCAACAAGTTCTGGAGCTTCTTTTTAGGCAGAACAGGCTTTTACATTGGTGACCATTTGACCTTTACAAAATCGTGGCAAAAAAACACAACTTTCTGCCTGAAAACGATATGCTCAGGTGCAACTGCAGCCTTAATGAATAAAGTTCAGTTTATTAACACACTGTACATCAAAAAAAAAAAAAAAAAAAGTGTATTATATATTTTGTTCACCTCCTTTTAGTACTTGTTTTCAGCATCTCCTACAGTCCCTTCCTGTCTAGATACACAATGGAACTATCTGTGCAATGTATGATGTAAAACAAAAAATCCACACATGTGAAACCTGTAGATCACGATATGAGATATTGAAAATAAAGTAAGATTTTCAAAAACCCAGTTTACTTCTCATCTAAATTCCATCAAATAATCTATTTTACATTAATTGGTCCTTTTGCCCAGATGGACAAACCAAATCTGGATTTTTGTAAGCGTATATAGTTCTATAGAAGTACACTGGCTATCCTTTGTATCATGGTGTTGTATAGTATCCTTTGTTTTCAATCACTCAGCCAACTAGAGTTTAACATGCAAGTGGGCCCTAGACAAGAATGCCATTAATTGGTCCCCATCCCCCTGCAACACACACTCGAATACCCTGCACAACATAGAGACGTATTGTTAAAGCATATAGGACTAGCAGCAATTGTATGAGGAAGGGTCAATGCAACATTTTTAATCTAAAAAAAAAAAAGCCGAGAGCAGATTCGGTCATGAACAGGTTTAGAATGCGTCTTTAGGTCAGCAATTATTTTTAAAT
This sequence comes from Rana muscosa, assembly GCA_029206835.1. Lineage (NCBI taxonomy): Eukaryota > Metazoa > Chordata > Amphibia > Anura > Ranidae > Rana > Rana muscosa. The sequence goes on from CM055117.1 coordinate 293,939,822, forward strand.
CTTTAGACAGGCCGCAGTCAATTTTATAGCACTACCAGACAGGGCCTAGCTTGGTAAAAGACTAGCAGATGTCTCACCACAATCTTTGATGGTCATCTGCCTATCCTTGCAGTGCCAAGAGAGAATGAAGTTGCTTTATTAAATGCAAATGGCCTGCAAGTGCAGTTGCACTCATGTTCCCCAGAGCTTAGTGAATGTGTTAAAGCTCTGCTGATTTCCATCATCCAATCATGTGCAAGAATACATGAGTTATCCATTTTCCTTGCACTTGAGTATCCTTTACAAATTGAAGCTTTACCACATTGCATTGACTATGGAAAATAAGTGCAACTGTTCTTTCAAAGTGCACAGTATTTGCCTTTAGTAAATCAACCCCATTGTGAGGTTTCTTGACATCAGCTTAGCCAAAGGGTTTCAAGATGGCCAATGACAACAAATCCAAAATGTGACATTTATAGCCGCTTTAGATGAGGCGTCTCACAATGCGACTAGAGATAATCCCAGGTAAAAGTTATGGGAAATATGATCAGTTTAGGGTCTTTGCACATGGGTGTCAGTGCAACCTGCACCACATTACTCCTGCCGGGAAAGCCCAGGTGCTGCATCCAGCCCCTTATAGACATGAATGGCCGAGTGGGGCTGTATTCATGTATACACCAGAGTAAACGTAGAGAATGGGACTCACGTTTATGATGGCACTGGTGTAAAGTACGGCCATTCATGTCTGTGGGAGACTATGCAGAACCTAGGGTTATTTGGGCGGGAGAAATATGCTGGAATTTATGTTGCACAGGCACCTGTGTGCAAGAGGCCTAAAACATTTACTTTTTTCTCTGGAAGATAAACCTTTGCCTTTCCACTTTCACCTTCCATTGACAGACATAAGTAAAAGGTGGCCAAGCTGTATATACTCGTTTATGGAGTACTCTAACTAGGGCTGGGAAAAAAAAAAAAAAAAAAAAAAAAAGTTTCCTTCAAAGTTTCCGTAGCAGGACTGCAGGGGGCGTATCTGGAGTGGCACTGGGCAGCGTTACCCCAATTACATCTACTCGGCGCAGCCGCCGTCTGCCTACCTGATCAGCGTGTCATGCAGACAGATGGCGGCCATTGCAGTGTTCAAAAGCCGCGCCTCCCGAGTCCTCGTCTGTGATAGGCGGAACACTCGATTTCACAGCAGGCAGTGTTCAGCCTATCACGGACATCCTCGTCTGTTATGAGGATGACCATGATAGGCGGAACACTGAATGCTGGGAAATGGAGTGTTCCGCCTATAACAGACGAGGAGGAGGCGCGGCTTTTGAATACTGGAATGGCCACCGGTGTAGCAGTAAAATCTGTATACCATGAAAATCTGCATCAGGTACGAGCACGGTGATTGAAGCACGGGCACAGTGAGACACAGACACAGTTCAATTCAACTAAGAGTAACCAAGATTTTGTTTTATTAGCTAAATCCAAATACAGTATTAATAATTTGGATGTTTAACAATCTTTGTTGCACACTGACTGCAGTTAGAGAAAGGGTTTGCCTTTGCAATTTTGTTTGTTGATGCACCAAAAAAAAAGATTTTTTGGGGAAAAATCACCCAGCCCTAACTCTAACACAGTTTGCCTAATCAACCAGGAATCCTGCCCGAGCATGCAAAACCCCTTTTATGGGCTCATTCAGTATATAGCGTCAGTCACTTAAGCACAATCCTGACCCACTTATATATTTGCCTTCCCCATGCTTCCTTGCTGCTCTGCAGTTCTAAACCAGTAGAACTTAGGATGGACTCGCCCTCTCTCCAAGGTTTTGGCCTAGCAGCTGACCACTCAGTCTCAATCACTGCATCATGGAGGTTGCATGCTCTCCTTACTTTTGCAGAAACAGTACAGGCGATTATGTGGGTTGAACGGTGAGCTTGGAACAAACAAGGAAAATTTTAAATCTCAATGCAAATCAGATATGTTGATTGATCAGGGATCTCAATTCTATGTGTAGCGCTACCCCCAGTTAAGAGAGCCGCTGGATTTGTTTTCGGGCCCTGTGTACAGCACCACCAACCCCCGGCAATCTTACTTGACCCACTCTGGCACAGCTAGTCGGAGTTATATTTGTATCACATTCAATAGTATTGCAAGGAATAATCTCTTAGCAGTAAGACAACACACTGAGGCGAGAGATTAAATATAACGGTTTACTCTTATCTCAAAAGGTAGCATAGGCAGAACACAACACATGCAATTGGCTTGCAGAGCCCTGCAGGAATCAATACAGCACACAATAATGGCGCTGCGCGGTACTTCACCACGCGTAGCTATTATGGTATGCGCGCCCTGAACAATATCTTAACTTCCCACCCCGGTCAGGCCTGACATGGAGTAAATCTCAGTCACCTCCTATAGGGATTTCTTCGCATGCCAGCTTTCGGTGGTGCACTTGATGAATAGTACTTTGTAATCCACAACCAGGCAATAACTTGGAACACTATACTGGGGGGGGGGGGGACAATTCAACACTGTCCTGCTACCGGTCCCCCCGGGGAACAGCAGATAAACGAAACTGTGGGCTTATGCAGTCTATAGGCCTGAACACGGCACAGTCTATTAGTCTGGGCAGGTGCCCACTCACCACTCCGGACGCGATCCCAGTCCGGAACGTCCACCCGGCTGTGTATCCACACAACGTCTGCAACGATCGGGTCCCCGATCCAACTGATGACCTCACTCGACAAGTCAGATGCCACCCAGGCTCCACAGTGGGGTGGAAGGCTCTTTGGAAGTTTCGCAAGGCCCAGGCTTCAGGCCTTGCACTGCAGCAGATCCGCACAGGAATAAACTATTGCTTGCAGCGCGGTGTCCAAAAGAGGCCGAGCTCTGCCTTCCCTCCTCAAATAACCCCTCCCATGAGTCTCTGCGGTGGCTAACTGCACTCTGGGTGCCGAACGGGGTTCTGGGCAACGTAGTCCTGGGGCCTTAAAGGAGACCCCGCTACATATGAAAGGCCCACAACCGCACTGGGTGGGAACTGCCATTTTGGGGAATTACTAAATAAAGATTAGAAAATCTGCCCACAATTATGGTGAGAAATCTTCACATCTTATACAGTGCCAAGGGGGTGATCCTGTTGGACCTGGAGAAAGGCCCTGTCTAAAACCACAAATGATCCCTTGTAATGAGGGATCAATAGGAGCTGGTAAGCAAGCCTTTCAGCTGTTGGTGGAGGCACCGATATTTAAGATCACTCCGGTGGTGGATATGGACATCAGGATTTATTTTCACATCAATTGTGGACTGTTCTAATCATCTAGTTTTTACATTTGTATATACATGATTGAATAGCGCAACCGTTATCTTACTTTTCCTTTAATGCAGGATAAAGGAATGTTTTTCTGCAAAGGCCCCATGAACCAACCATTTTACTCACCTTACTAGCACTCCCACACTCCCCCCCCCCCCCCAATTGACACAACCAGCGTTAAGACTGGTGGTGGCAACCCGTACTGTTGTGCCCCCCCCCCATCATCATGTGACAGTGCCTAGGCATAGCAATTGGATGCTATGCCAGGTACTGACTTTGCCCTCTGAGGAACAAACAAGAGTACTGATAATGTAATAAGGCAAGGCAGAGGCCCTTTTCACAGACACCTCATTTGTTATGCATTCGCAAGTTGACAGTGTGTCTCTTTATCCTTGAAACAAATGCGATTTGTTGAAGGGAACGTCACTGAACAGGACCTTTCTAGCTCAAAATTACATGCACTGTGGAACAAAAAAAATAAAAAAATCTGCAAGACTTATATAAATTGATTTTCTCACAGCAGATGCTTTCAAAAACAACAGTTACTTGCATTGTATGGCCAGATTGTCCCATTGTGCATGTGTACATATGAAATGCAAGCATGGAAAATAGGACCCAACATGCATGCAGAACTGAGACTAGAACTTCAGAATTGACAAAATCAGAATGCTTACTGAAAAATCCACAATGTTTTTCACTTAAATTTAAACAGCTACCACATTCAAAAAAGAATTTCTGGCACATTGGGTAGGCGTATACATCAAGACACATCGTGGTGAGTTTTTTTATAAATTACCAGAAAAAAAAAAAACAACATCTGGATGGTGGTCAGGGGAGAATGTGGGTGTGGGGGGAGGGGTGCAGGTCATTCTTGGTGTATTTGGTCACATCATCCAACACTATGAACTATTGGTGACTTGACTGAAGAACTTTGTGGAACCATAGCGAGCAATGATCGTGCTTTTAAATAGGTCTTATGCCCTGTACACACGACCAGTTTTCCCGTCAGAAAAACTGCCATGAGAGCTTTTGGACGGGAATCCCAGCTGTGTGTATGCTCCCTCAGTTTTTCTGACAGGAAAAGTGGCGCAAAAAAAAAAAAAAGGATCTCTTTTCCTCTCAGAAAAAAGTCCTAGCAGGAAAACTGTTTGTTTTTATGCCTTTCCGACGGGGAAAAAAAAAAAAAAAAAAAAAAAAAAAAAAAAAAAAAAAAAAAAGCGCATGCTCAGAAGCATAGAACTTAATTTTCTCGGCTCGTTGTAGTCTTTTGTCACTGCGTTCTTGGCAGTGACAAGTTCACCGGACTTTTGCCTGAGTGTGTATGCAAGGCAGGCTTGAGAGGAATCCAGTCAGGAAAACCAGAATTTTTTTTCTGACGGGAAAGCTGGTCATGTGTACTAGGCATGAGGTTCAGAGTCAGAGGTCTTCTAGGGTTTTGAGGTGCACAAAAAAAAAAACGCAACAGCTTCCAGTTGCGGTGAAAGGACAAACTGTTGATTACGAAGTCATAAAGTTTAGCAAACACACCAAGCACAATTTGTTAAGTAAAAAAAACGTTGAAGGTGTGCCCTGTAACGTGTATACAATAAACACAGGCTGCTGTGTAGGTTTTCAAATGAAGGTCAAATAAAAGCGTGAAGTCACAGCAACCTATAATAGCAGCTTGTTGCACTGTATGGATCGATTTTGTAGTTGCTGACCGGTGCGTCATCACCGTTTACGTTGACTTGCATTCACTTAAAACATCCAGGCGATTGTTAAGAGAATGCTACTTGTCCTGTGCATAGTTGGAGTGTGCTTATACATTCCGAATATGTATAAACGCAACACAAGAGTGCATTGCTAGGAAAATGTGTGTCAGCTAATTGAAGATATTGACAAGAGTATTTAAACTAGTAGATCATAATCACTATGAATTCTAGTCTAGAAGAATATGGGTCCCCACTCTACATTTTATATGTTAAATTAATTTTTGTGTTTTTTTTTTTTAAACATTTAGCAAATTATATTAGAAGATAAAAATTTTTTTTTAAATGATTGTATGTATGTATGTATGTATGTATGTATGTATGTATGTATGTATGTATGTCACACACACGTTAAATAAAATGTAGCAAAATATTGGATTTGATTATATAATAATCCTTGAACTTTACATTTTTTATTTTGCGCCTGAGTAGATGTATGAATCTCCATCCCTGAAATACATTCTTTGCAGCCTGTCATAATGCAAAGCATTGCACGATTATCTTCTGATTAAAAAAGGAAGAGATTATGGTAATCTTTTACATCAGTACAATTCCTTTTCTTCATATAGTGCCTTTACTAGACCACATTTATTGGCAGTCCCAGGTTTACCATCTCACCCCATCCTGTCCCTTGGATCTGATTTCAGCCTAGTCTGCACACATGGCCTCTGTCTGCAAATCTACAGCGCCAGCAAATCTCCATCCACCCTGCACTGCTCGCCCCATTCATTCATTGCTCTTCATAGAAATTCACACACGCTTTTACCTCAAAAAAACTGAAATATAGCACATGAGGCCATAACCATGGCTTGAAGTTGTCACCATTTTTTAAATAATAATAAATATATATATATATATATATATATATATATATATATATTAAAAAAATCTCCCCCTGTAATAGAGCAGATGCTTTTGTGCTTATCACCTTTTCTATAAAATGATCTGCCATTCTGTTTAAAAAGACATCTCCCTAGCATGCAGTCACAGATATTTTTGCATCTGGGTTATTGTCTACTCACCAAGCCCTTTCATATAGTCATCAAAAAACTTGCTGTCTACCAGCCTCCAGGTCCCCACGAATTTTTCAACCATGATGAAAGAGAATGAATGCTACTGCAGAGATTAGCAGAGCACTGCTTCCAGTCTCAGTATATATAGCCTGACTGTGTAATCACATGGTGTGGACTGTCTGTGTGAGAAACCAAAGCCCCTCCCTGCACCAGGCCAACGATTGCTTCGTTCCTTCTATTGCTGCTTGCTGTGTACCTTTCTTTGTGTAAAAAAATAAATAAAAGTCTGTAAAGATTGAAATTAGTTTTTTAAGTGTTTTTTTTTTTTTTAGCCTGTTGTAAATGAGACCCAACCCATACCTCATAACTTAGTGAGATGGGAAACAGGGACACGTTATAGCACAAAGCATATAGGCAAAGGACAGGCCGCTGCCATACCTCCAGTAACATGGACCATGAAGATAAATGTGCAAAAAATGAAGGGTTACACTTTATGCTTTATTCACTGTTTTTGGTTTGCTAAAGACATCAAATAAAATGAATACAATTTTTTATATATAAAAAGTTTAGCACAGTGAAACACTTTAGTTAGTTAAAGAGGAACTGCAGTCTGCTCTCATAATTTGTATTTAAAAAAATCTTTGCCATAAAAATTCCCTCCAACCACTTTGTATATTATTTTATATATACTGTGATTCTGAAAGAAAAAAGGGGGAAAAAAAACAGCTATAAGCCCCCCTTTCCTCATGGAAATGGGTTCTAGGATCCCCTCAGGTTAGAAAAATGTGGGAAGGTTTCTGATTGGTCCCTGTTTGCTGCAGAGGTCAGCTGACCACTGTATCTGGGCAGTTTAGGGGGATCTGTGAGGAGAATGACATATAAAAAGGGGGTTCTGGCCCCAGATTTCAGTAGCTGCAAGTTGTGGTGTTTCCTTCCTACCTCCCTTCAGTCGCGGCTATTTTATTATGTGGCAGTGTCACCTTATTTAAGGGGGACAGTTTACATATTTTAAATTTTTTATATATTTATTAATAAAAGTGTTGATTTTTTGTGAAGTGAATATTTGGCCCGGTTCACATAGGGGCGACTCGGTCGCCTGACGAGTCGCGTCTCGCTCTGTACTATGGAACCGTTCTAATAGGAGCGACTCAGGTCGCTCCGACTTAGAAAAAGGTTCCTGTACTTCTTTTGGGGGCGACTTGCATTGACTTCTATACAGAAGTCATTATGCAAATCGCCTCAGGCGGGCGTCTCAAGTCGTCTTGAGATCGCGCCGCCGAGTCGCCCCCAAAGTCGTGCCGCCCCTGTGTGAATAGGGCCTTTGAGTTATGGGGTAATTCCCCTCTTCTTTTGATGATACAGCATGAGTCGTAGTGGCTGAGCTGTTTACGTGTTTTTAACCACTTTAGCCCCAGGCCATTTGGCTGCCCAAAGACCAGACCACTTTTTGCGATACGGCACTGCGTCGCTTTAACTGACAATTGCGCAGTCGTGCGACGTGGCTCCCAAACAAAATTTATGTCCTTTTTTTCCCACAAATAGAGCTTTCTTTTGGGGGTATTTGATCATCTCTGCGGTTTTTATTTTTTGCGCTATAAACAAAAATAGAGCGACAATTTTGAAAAAAGAGCAATATTTTTTACTTTTTGCTATAATAAATATCCCCCAAAAATATATAATTTTTTTTTTCCTCAATTTAGGCCAATACGTATTCTTCTACATATTTTTGGTAAAAAAAAATCGCAATAAGCGTTTATTGATTGGTTTGCGCAAAAATTATAGCGTCTACAAAATAGGGGATAGTTTTATGGCATTTTTATTAATATTTTTTTTTTTTTTACTAGTAATGGCGGTGATCAGCACATTTTATCGTGACTGCAACATTATGGCAGACACATCGGACACTTTTGACACTATTTTGGGACCATTATCATTTATACAGTAATCAGTGCTATAAAAATGCACTGATTACTGTGTAAATTACACTGGCAGTGAAGGGGTTAACCACTAAGGGGCGAGGAAGGGGTTAAGTGTGTCCTAGGGATGTGTTCTAACTGTGTGGGGGCTGGGCTACGAGTGACACGACACTGATCACTGCTCCCGATTACAGGGAGCAGACGATCAGTGTCCTGTTACTAGGCAGAATGGGGAGATGCTGTGTTTACACTGGCATCTCCCCGTTCTACAGCTCTGTGACAGGATTGCGGGCACCTGGCAGACAACGAGTCCGCGGTTCCCGCGGGCACAGTCACGGAGCTCGCGGCAGGGGCGTGTGCGTGCCGGCGCGCGCGTGCCCGCACGTCGCGAAATTCAAAGTAACGTATATATATGTTACTTTGCGCAGCCGTGTCATTCTGCCGACATATAAGTACAGGAGGCGGTCGGCAAGTGGTTAAATTAAAATAAAAGTCTGTTTTATTTATTAAAGCCAATAATAATAAAGGCCATCCTCGCTTCTGCAGGACATATACTAAAATAATAATAAAGGCCGCGGCCATAATTTTATCCAAAGGTAGTGTAAGTGTGTTTATTCTTTATCTAAATTCCTTCTGTCTGATATCCCATGTACTTGCCAAATATGCTGCAGAAATCTCCCTCCACTGAGTCTGGCTGCATCCATTTTAACTGTGGGCAGCTGAAGCTGCTGCCTGTTCACTTCCTGGATTTACACAGACACACAGAGGCACGCCTCCAGCTCTGTAGCTCTCATTGGCCCTCTTATAACTCACCCCCGCTCCCTTCCAGGCAAACTCTCACGAAAGTGAGAGAGGGAGCTGTGCATGATGTCATAAGCCTAGGCTTTTTATCAGACAAGAAACAGGAAGTGGGCTGTATAAGGTATTTACTGGCAGAAAAAAATAAAGTTTTATTATCCAAAGTTAAAACAACAAGGACAGAAGATTTAATAGATGGAAAGATGATGAAATGATTGAAGTTGCGCTTTAAAGTGATTACATTACAGTTAGCCCTCATGCACACTGGATGTTATTACAGCTGCTGTTTTTGGTTTCAGGCATTATTTTCTGCAGCCAGTAAACTCCCCAGCATGTAATCCTATGTGCCCATGCACACATAGGCTGTTGTCAGCGTTTTGTGAAAGGGGTGTTTTCTGGCTGGAAAAACCCCCCAGAACTAATGGGTTTTGAGAGGAGTTTTTCAGCTGTAAAAACGCTCTAAAGCCCCATACACACTATTAGATTTTCTGTAGATTTTTGTCTTCAGATTTACCAAAACCATGTAGTGCAAGGGCCTACCTGATTGCATACAAATTGAAACTCTCATGCCGCATACACACGTGGATTTTTTTGCAACGGATGTTGGCTCAAACTTGTCTTGCCTACACACGGTCGCACAAATGTTGCTCAGAAATTCCGATGGTCAAGAACGCGGAGACGTACAACACTACGATGAGCCGAGAAAAGTAAAATGATTCTGAGCATGCGTCAAATTGGTTCCGAGCATGCACAGCACTTTTGTGCGTCGGAAATGGCTACACACGATCAGAATTTTCCGACAAGAACTTTTGCCTTTGGAAAAATTGAGAACCTGCTCTCAAACATTTGTTGTCGGAAATTCCGACAGCAAATGTCCGATGGAGCCTACACACGGTCGGAATATCCGACCAAAAGCTCACATCGAACATTTGTTGTCGGAAATTCCGATCGTGTGCACGCTGCATTAAGGTATGACCTCATATTGTATGGTTTTCGTAAATCTGAAGACAAAATCTGCAGAAAATGGAATTGTGTGTATGGGGCTTTAGGCCCCTTCCACACAGGCTTTCCAATCAGGTCCGCCACTCAGTGTTTCAGGCGGACCTGATCGGACACTCTAATAGGGTTGCCACATTTTCTTTAAGTCAAACCCGAACACTTTAGCGGTGCACGGCAATTTTTTATTTTTATTGTATAAACTATACATATATTTTGCTATTAAATAACATTGCTAATCATATGAAGTTAACAAGAGTCCCCTTTTACATCAGAGTCCACAGAGTTCCCCTTTTACATTTGAAAGTACCCTAATGCCTAAGTACACACAAGCGAAATTTCCGTCGGAATAAACTCCGACGGGTTTTTCCGACGGAGTTCCGACAGAATTCCGCTTAAGCTGTCTTGCATACACACAGTCACACTAAAATCCGGCCGTCAAGAACGCGGTGACGTAAAACACTACGACGAGCCGAGAAAATTAGGATCTATGCTTCCGAGCATGCGTCAAATTGTTTCCGAGCATGCATGGTTTTTAGTCAGTCGGAATTGCAACCAGACGGACGGAAATTCCGATTGAAATTCCGATAGAACATGTTCTCTATCTAATTCAGTCGGAATTTCTGACGGAAAAAGTCAGATGGGGCATACACATGGTCGCATAATCCGATGAAAAAATTCCATCTGACTTTTTCCATCGGAAATTCCGAGCGTGTGTACGCCGCATTACACTGTAACAGGAGGACTCTGCAGACTCTGATGTAAGGCAGAACACTGGGGCCTCTAACATAATGGATTCTCTGATTTAAGAGGGAACACTGAGTACTCTGATGCACAGAGAGGACTCTCATGTAAGGGGAACTCTGATGTAAGGGGTGCTCTGAGAGCCCTGATTTGCCTGAAGCCTCGTACACACGACCGAGTATCTCGTCGTAAAAAAAAACGTTGTTTTTCTCGACGAGATTCTTGTCAAGCTTTCCTTGCATACACACTGTCAATTCCAAATCTCGTTATTGTAAAGCGCGGTCACGTACAGCACGTACGACGGCAGTATAAAGGGGAAGTTCGATTCCAATGGCGCCACCCCTTGGGCAGCTTTTGTTGTTCTCGTGTTACCGCGTGTTAGTAAAAGTTTGGGGAGAGACGATTCGCGCTTTTCAGTCTTCGTGCTTTCAGTTTGTTTTAGCGTGACGAATGTGCTATCTCCATTACGAACGCTAGTTTTACCAGAAGGAGCGCTTCCGTCTTATACTTGATTTTGAGCATGCGCGATTTTTTAAGACTCGGAAAAGCATACACACGACCGGTTTTCTCGTCGGTAAACAGGCCGACAAGAATCCCGACGAGAAAAACGAGAATCCTGACGAGAAAATAAAGAGCAGGTTCTCTAGTTTTCTCGTCGAGATTCTCGGCAGTTTTCTCGACGAGAAACCATACACACAAATGGTTTTCTCAGCAAGAAAGCTCTCCCAACAGTTTTCTTGTTGTTTCTTGACGAGAAAACCGGTCGTGTGTACGAGGCTTTAGTGTACTCATCCAGATGTATCTGAGGCTACTGGACTTCAAATTTCCGGCCCCAACTTTCCTTTTCTAAAGGCACAGTGGCGGGGATTAGAGTGTGGGCAGACAGAGGGGTAGGGTCGGGAGGAAGAGGAGCAGATCAAGCTCTCTCTCCTCTCCCGTGTGTGTAGGGGGGGATGTTAGTACTGGCTTTGGGCAGTGTTAAGGAGTGTAACAGACACTCTTAGCTTAGACAACTGCAGCCAGCAACCCTGCTGGAAAGCCATAGTCCAGTCTGAATGATGTGTCCAGTTTCAGGCAGTCTGAAACCCGAACGCATGATTCCAAACCCAAACTGTCCGGGTGAATCCTGGACAGGTGGCAACCCTATCTGGGCACTCCTATGGAGCGGCGGATGTCAGTGGTGACATGTCCCCTGACACCCGCTGCTATGCGATTCGATCCAGTCTGTAAACTCCAGATGGACGGTGACCCTATTTTCCATCCATCTGGCAGATCAGATGCTAATAAAATAAGGTGACCAGATTTTTAAAATGAAATCCGGGGACATATTTGTTTTTTCACTAGTAATGGCGGTAAGTAATGGCGGCAATCAGTGACTCTTTGCCGGTCGCCGCCGCCTACCTCACAGCCTGTCAAGTCTTACTCTCCGGGCCCCGGCTACTACTGGGTGGGGAGCGGAGGAAGATCACTCCGCCAGGGAAGGCAAGGAGATAAGCAGGCAGGCGGCTGGCCGGGACTTGAGCCAAGGCAGAAGAACATGTGAGCGGAGCTGAATGGGCATGCGCCCGAAACTGAAGAAATATTCCCTCCACTCCGACCAGCACATGATCATCAGAAAGGGGCACAGATAATGAAAAAAGGCACGGCCGACACGTTTTGTCACTTCCAACTTCGTTACAGGGGGTAATTTAACCACTTCAGCCCCGGAAGGATTTGCCCTCTTAATGACCAGGCAATTTTTTGCGATAGGGCACAGCGTCGCTTTAACTGACAATTGCGCAATTCCCAGTGTTCGCGGGGGGCGGAGTAACAACATGGCGCCGTAACACAGCATGCGGCCTTTAGCTCCATGAACCCCGCCAGGTGAAGCTTGAGAAGATGTCCCTCTATACTGGCTGTACAGAAATCTTAGAAGTCTAGCTCAGATTAACCTGAACTACCCTGCACCCGCACTAAGGAGACCCTCTAACCTTCTGATACGAAGCGGTGATAACTGAGTTGTCTCTCCCCGCTTTTCCCCAACCGGAGCCGGAGCCGTCGGATCGGAGGATCTGCTGGACTGGTGGATCGGTGGATCGGTGGCGGAGTGGTGGATGCGGGGGTGTTCTGACGCCCTGGATCGGAGGACCGGAGGTGCCGAGCGGCGATCCACGGGTGGAAGGCGGAGGGCGGACACAGCTGGAGCCGGAGACCTCTAAGCAGGGGGGAGAACCTGGAGGTTGAGCCCATGTGATCGGGGATGCCCGGGACTGCAAGGAGAGCCGTGAACTAGGTGAGAGAGTTCCCTGCAGAGACACTGAGTGAAGCTGTTCTATGCTCTATTCTTTACAGCATAGATCTTATGTTGCACTATATGAGCCAAATGTTAAACAACATCAAACAAAACACCAAACACCAATGATTGCCTGCAGTGGGATTATTGAGAAAAGTGAATGAGCGTCTTTAGGTGTTGTTTTCTCATCCCCTTTCTGTACTTACTTGACTTGATTATGCTATAATCCCTATGGAAACTTCCAACAGATTGTTAAAAAGTATGGTATATTGGTCCTCAGGCTAATATACAGGAAAAGTGTAAACTGTAATTGACTGAGAGCAATAATCTACCTGTGCTTCGCCCACACAATACCTGCTGTCCTTAGGAATATAAGACTGTAATTAATAAATAGAGCCAGCAAAGGTAACGGAGGTCCAGTGAGCCTGTAATATCTGCTCTCTCTTGGAATATATCTTAGTAGGGTTACTAAGATACAAACGGTTATAAAACCTCTTTTTTTTTTGTCTGTTTCTGTGGGTTTTTTTTTTTTTTGCTCATCTCTTGCTCCCCCTTGCTGAATATCTAGAACAACATAGGACCTAAAGACGGGCTTGGGTACTCTTAACCTACTAGAGACTAGGCTTTGGTGAAAAAATGGTTAAAAAGGGCTCTAAAGTGACCCAGGGAGAGGGAATAAGCCGCAATACAATAAAGTCTTATTTGGTGGCAGAAGGGACTGATCAAATGGCCGAAAGCTCTAGTAAAAACTCAGGGTCAGTACCAACGACTCCTGCAAACAATAAGGAGCCACCAGAGATAGAACTGGAAGGAGAGAAAGGGGAGGGGACCCCAGGGACAGGTAAAAATAACAAAATCCAATCCCCAGAAGTAAAAAGTAAGAAAAGTAAGGAAAAGGAGCGAAAGACACCTGAAAAACAACAACAACTAAAGATATCCACTGAAGATCTACAAGCCCCTCCCTCAAAGCAAGATATGATAGACATGATAGGTAGTATGATATCTCGCCTGGAGCAAACCATTAAGGGTGAAATGGGAGCAACAAGAAGGGACATACAGAGTGTACTACAAAGAGTAGAGGGAATAGAGGAACAATTAGAAGAGCATAAAAGTGCAATAGTGGAACTAAGAGAAAGAGCTGAGATGGATTGGACAGAGATAAGAAACGCTCGGTATAAACTTGAGGACCAAGAAAATCGTAGCAGAAGGAAGAACCTTCGGATAAGAGGACTATCTGAAGATGTTAAAGATAAAGAATTAGGGGATGTGCTACGAGAGATATTCAATTCAGCTTTAAATCGCGAATTAACTACGCTGATGCACTTTGAACGAGTCCATAGAATACAAAGGTCATATAATGCCCACAGAGACTTTCCAAGGGACATTATAGTAAGATTTCAAGATTACGAGCAGAAAGAGTTAGTTTCTCATAGTACAAGGAATTCCTCCCCCATGGTATATAAAGGAACTAAATTATCTATCTTTTCTGATTTAGCACCAGAGACGCTAGCACGAAAAAGGGCTTTAAAGCCGTTAACAACTCTTTTACAGACAAAGGATATTCCCTACAGGTGTCATAGAAATCCTGTCAGCTACAGGATTCCTGGACTTCCTGATTCTGATTCTCGGGCACGTCCACGCGCTCGGGCACGCGCGCGCGCGTTGGCGAGCACGTGCGCGCGCACGCGCTTAGCGGGGGCGCGCGCACGCTCCACAAAGCTCGCCAGAAGAGCTATTTAAACATGCCTGTGACAGACAGTCCCTGCTGTCTGCTCTACAGCGTGTAGTACCCAAAGAGACCTGATTCGTGAGTTTACCTGTATCCGACCCGGCTTACCTTGACCCTTCCAGTTTCCTGCCTGCCTCTGACCTCCGGCTTTGTTTGACCAATCTTCTGCCTGATCCTCCAGTACCTTGCCGCCAGCCAATTCTACCGACCCGGCTTGTCCGACCAATCTCTCCAGTTGCTGTGTCCTGGTTCCAGTCCAGCCAGTCTCATCAGTTCCTGTCCAGTTGCTGTATCCTGGTTCCAGTCCAGTCAGTCTCATCAGTTCCAGTCCAGTTGCTGTGTTCCTGGTTCCGGTTCAGCCTGCCATACTTCCTGGGTGCCTGGATCCGTCCCAGTCTTAAGACTCTACTCTACCTTGATCCATCCTGCCAGGCACTCGTACCCCTTCTACCTCCGTGCCCCCTGTCTTCAGTACCAGGGGCCGCCGGTGGAAGCCGTAAGAGAGGCCTCCCTCTGCAGATCCGGGCTCGTCACCGTCAGGTACGTGACAGTAGCAGACAGCCATGTCTGAGCCCGGGCAGGGAGCCTCACCTATGGAGGAACTCTGTCGGCACCTGGCAGGTTTGTCTGAAGCAGTCAAGAGTCTTCAACAAGGATACACCCGCTTGGAAGAACAAGTGCGGGCCCTCTCCAGTCCTTCTGCTATCCAAGAGGGGCCCCACGCCTCTGCTTCCACAGCCGGAACAAGTTCCTCACCCACAGTGGTCATGCTTCCTCCTGAACCTAAGGTTCCTACGCCCGAGAGATTTTCCGGGGATCGGAGCAAGTTAAGGGCCTTCCGGAATTCGTGTGAACTGTATTTTGCCCTACAGCCCCGTACCTTTTCTCTAGAGGCCACCAAGGTGGGCTTTGTGGTCTCTTTGCTCGCTGGAGACCCTCAGAGCTGGGCCCACCGTCTCTTTGAACAGAAGGATGTATCACTAAACAACCTCGCTGCTTTTTTTGATGCCATGGCCCAGCTATACGAAGATCCCCAACTCTCAGTAACCGCAGAAGCCGCCTTGCGTTCCCTTCAACAAGGACGCAGACCAGCGGAGGACTATGTGGCAGAATTCAGGCGGTGGAGTGCGGATACCAATTGGAATGATGCCGCCCTCCACCATCAGTTTCGCTTAGGACTTTCCGACTCCTTGAAGGACGAGCTAGCTAGAGTCGGTGTACCACAGACACTCAACCTGTTGATTGACCTAACCATCCAGATTGACCGACGTCTGAGGGAACGGAGGGCTGAGAGGACCACTGGCTTCTCCCGCCCAACCTGGATGCTTCCTCGGGCTCCTAGTCACCTGTACTCGGCTCCTGCTACACCTCCAACTCCCACATCTGACACGCCTGAACCAATGCAGCTCGGGCTCCTTCGTCCATCCCTCACTCCTGAGGAACGCCAGCGCCGCCGAATAAATAATCTGTGCCTGTACTGCGGGGACCCCGGACATTTCGTTAGGACCTGTCCCCTGAAGCTTCGTAAGTTTCTTTCAGTTTCTTCTAACATGACTAACCTACAAGCCAAAACCACATCTCACCTTGCCCTCTCTGTTTCATTACAGCTCCCAGGAAGGACTTTGCAAGTACCCGCCATTATTGATTCCGGAGCATGCAGCTGCTTTATGGACTCAACCTTTGCCATTAAAAACCAAATTCCCCTTCGTACCAAGACCCACGGACTTCGTGTCCATCTGGCTGATGGTTCCGTCATTAAGTCCGGACCTGTGACCCAGGAGACCACTCCTATACCCGCTACCATCTTTACCACCTCTGGAACCCACCAAGAATGCTTATGTCTGGACATCATCTCTTCTCCGTTGTTTCCCTTGATCCTAGGTATGCCTTGGTTACAAGCCCACAATCCCACTATCAACTGGACTACGGGAATAGTTGCCTTTCCTTCTTCCTATTGCCAGCAGTCCTGTGGCTCATATAAACCTCCTGGGCCGGCCTCGTTACTATGCATTGACACAGAAGATGGCACCCGTCAATCCATCCCAGAAGTTTACCACGACTTTCTTGACGTATTTAGTAAACAAAAGGCAGAGACTCTACCGCCTCATCGGGCCTACGATTGCCCCATCGACCTACTTCCTGGAGCAAAGATTCCGTTCGGTAGAGTCTTCCCTTTAACGGAGGTAGAACAAGGGGCTTTAAAAAATTATGTTGATGAGAACTTGCAAAAGGGGTTCATCCACCCTTCCACATCCCCAGCAGGCGCAGGCATCTTTTTTGTAGAGAAAAAGGACCACACCCTTCGACCTTGTGTGGATTACCGGGAATTGAATAAAATTACAGTAAAGAATCGCTACCCTCTCCCCCTGGTACCAGAGTTATTTCAGAGACTAGGAACTGCCACCATCTTTACCAAACTTGACCTCCGCGGAGCCTACAACTTGATCCGTATCAAAGAAGGGGACGAATGGAAGACTGCCTTCCGTACCCGGTATGGACATTTTGAGTACTTGGTAATGCCATTCGGGTTGTGTAACGCCCCTGCCACTTTCCAGTATTTTATCAACGATGTTCTACGGGACTTCCTAGACCTCTTTGTTATTGTTTATCTTGATGATATCTTAATTTTTTCTTCCTCCCTTGATTCTCATCGCAGACATGTCAAAAATGTGTTGGGTCGACTCCGCCAGCATGGCCTGTATGCGAAGGCCGAAAAATGCGAGTTCGAGCAAGAGAGTATATCATTTCTGGGGTTAATCATTTCCAGCGAGGGCATCAAGATGGATCCTCAAAAGATTACCGCAATCCTGGACTGGCCAGAACCGGTGGACAAGAAGGGAATCCAACGTTTCGTTGGATTCGCCAACTTCTACCGCAAGTTCATCAGGGGGTTTTCAGCTATTATCGCACCCATTACTCAACTCACCAAGCAAGGAACACGTTTTCACTGGTCTCCTTAAGCCCAAGAAGCTTTTGAACGCCTGAAGGCCCTATTTACCTCAGCCTCTATCTTGAAACACCCAGACTCCTCACTACCATTCGTACTTGAGGTAGACGCCTCCGAAATAGCGGTAGGAGCAATTCTGTCCCAAAGACAGGGAGTCAAAGCCTTGCTCCACCCAGTAGCCTTCTTCTCCCGCAAGCTTTCTGCAGCAGAGAAGAACTACGACGTAGGGGATCGGGAGCTACTAGCGATCAAGTCTGGACTGGAGGAATGGCGGTACCTGCTGGAGGGTGCGGCTCATCCGATCCTGATATTCACTGACCACAAGAACCTGGAGTACCTGAAAGCCGCGAGAAGATTGAATCCACGGCAAGCCAGGTGGGCACTCTTCTACTCCCGGTTCTCTTTTCATGTTACTTATCGTCCTGGGGCCAAGAATATTAAGCCTGACGCCCTGTCTCGGATGTTCCATAAGTCCAAGGAGACTTCTCCGCCTGATACCATCCTTGCCCCCGGAAATTTCCTTCTTCTACAGGAGAACCTGTTCACTCAAATCAAACAAGCTTCCACCGGGCAAAGACAGTTCTCCGAGCCGGAATTGCAAGTTAAGGATGGACTATTGTGGTACCAAGACAGAATCTACGTACCTGAGAAACTAAGAGTAACCGCATTAGAACTCTGCCACGACCACGCCCTGGCTGGGCATTTTGGCGTTGCCAAGACCACTGACCTGGTAAAGCGCACCTTCTGGTGGCCTCGAGTACGTGAAGACTGTAGGAGGTTTGTAGAGTCTTGTACAACTTGCACCCGAAACAAGGGTTCCAGATCCAAAGCCTGGGGACTACTAAAACCCTTACCCGTTCCAGATAGGCCCTGGAGAATGTTGTCCATCGACTTCATTGTCGAGTTGCCCCCGGTTGAGAACCACTCCACCATCTTCGTTATTGTGGACCGTCTGTCCAAGATGGCACACTTCATCCCTATGAAAGGGACTCCCTCCGCTCCTGAAACCGCACAGGTATTCATCAGAGAAATAGTCAGACTCCACGGGGTACCAGCCAATATTGTTTCCGATCGCGGGGTTCAATTTACCTCTCGATTCTGGAGATCCCTTTGCAAAACCTTGAAGATCGAATTATCGTTTTCCTCTGCTTACCATCCACAGACCAACGGGCAGACGGAGGGAACGAATCAGACGCTCGAGCAATACCTGCGATGCTTCTCCTCTTTTGCTCAGGACAACTGGGTTTCCCTGCTTCCGTTGGCCGAGTTTGCGTATAACAATTCCATCCACTCCGCTACCTGCCAGACTCCTTTCTTTGCAAACTATGGTTTTCATCCTACTTTTCTGCCTAATTCCCTTCCTGAGTGTCCTGTACCTGCAGTCCAGGAAAAGTAAAAAATTTTCTCGGTCAATAACCAGCTTCTACAAGAGACCATGACCAAGACTCAAGAACGCAACAAGACAATCTATGACAAGAAGAGGCGGGGTGAATTAGTGTTGGTACCCGGCGACCAAGTATGGCTATCTACCATAAACCTAAGAATGGCATGCCCTTCTAAAAAACTGGGCCCCAAATTTTTAGGTCCATTCCCTATTAAGAGGAAAATTAATGAAGTAGCTTATGAATTGGAACTTCCTGACTCTCTTAGAATCCATCCAGTTTTTCATGTCTCTCTCCTAAAACCCACAGTCTCTAATCCGTTTCCAGATCGGAAGCCGGATCACCCTGATCCGATCATTATTGATGGTGAGCAGGAATTCGAAGTAGAAGCTATCATGGACTTCAGGAGAAGAAATAACCAGAACCAATTCCTAATTAAATGGAAGGGCTACGGACCCGAGGAAAACTCATGGGAACCTGAGGAGAATATCCATGCCAGGAGTTTGATACAGGCTTTCAAAAGGTCTCACCCTGGAAGGTTCACCCGGCTGGGCATCCGGAGGCTGCCCCTTGGGGGGGGCAATGTCATAGAAATCCTGTCAGCTACAGGATTCCTGGACTTCCTGATTCTGAATCTCGGGCACGTCCACGCGCGCGGGCACGCGCGCGCGCGTTGGCGAGCACGTGCGCGCGCACGCGCTTAGCGGGGGCGCGCGCACGCTCCACAAAGCGCGCCAGAAGAGCTATTTAAACATGCCTGTGACAGACAGTCCCTGCTGTCTGCTCTACAGCGTGTAGTACCCAAAGAGACCTGATTCGTGAGTTTACCTGTATCCGACCCGGCTTACCTTGACCCTTCCAGTTTCCTGCCTGCCTCTGACCTCCGGCTTTGTTTGACCAATCTTCTGCCTGATCCTCCAGTACCTTGCCGCCAGCCAATTCTACCGACCCGGCTTGTCCGACCAATCTCTCCAGTTGCTGTGTCCTGGTTCCAGTCCAGCCAGTCTCATCAGTTCCTGTCCAGTTGCTGTATCCTGGTTCCAGTCCAGTCAGTCTCATCAGTTCCAGTCCAGTTGCTGTGTTCCTGGTTCTGGTTCAGCCTGCCATACTTCCTGGGTGCCTGGATCCGTCCCAGTCTTAAGACTCTACTCTACCTTGATCCATCCTGCCAGGCACTCGTACCCCTTCTACCTCCGTGCCCCCTGTCTTCAGTACCAGGGGCCGCCGGTGGAAGCCGTAAGAGAGGCCTCCCTCTGCAGATCCGGGCTCGTCACCGTCAGGTACGTGACAACAGGTGTGGGGTTCCCAGCTTGTCTATCGGTGAAACACCAGGGGGTTTCGGCCTATATATGGTTTCCGGAGGATATAAAAGAGTTCTGTAGCAGACTGAATATTCAGTCGGTTCAAGTAGACAACTGGGAAAAGAATCCTCCAGCATGGAGAAAATGGAGGGACCAGGACTGGAATAGAACTTAGAATGGTTTTTGTTTTTTGGCCCTTTTCTTTTTTTTTTTTGAGCAGGTAGAGGGCAGAATGATGCGACAATGAAGATTGATTCACCTGGGGGGGGAAGTATGGAGTGATGTGCCGTCCTACTCTCCGGGGCTCATCAATAATTGGGAGGATGGGGCTCCGGGAAGTGGGAGGACACACAAGATCCCCCGAGACAGGGCCCGCTCGGCAGATAGCCCAGGTGGGGGCAGACCGAGGGAGTTCTAACATTGATATACAATGTGATAGGGGAGAGGGAGGGGGAGGGGGGTATATGTGGTCTCATGGTATCTTATATGGTTACTGGAAGTTGAACCTAGATGTAATGTTTATGATGATTAAATTGGATTACTACTCCTGGAATGTAAAAATATCCTATGTGGGACTGAGACCGGATGCAGGTGAAGGAAGGACCATTATGAGGAGAGGAGATTGTACGGGGTCCCCTCTTTCCTGTTTGGATCTGGTAGAATCGCTTTAGTTACGATTTAGAGAAATTAAATTAAATAATATGACAGCAATAAAAATAGTTACGTACAATGTACGAGGGCTTAACAGCCCAAATAAGCGATACCAGATACTGCAGGAAATGAGGAGAACTTCAGCCAATATAGTGTTTCTACAAGAAACCCACCTGAAAGAGACAGTAAAGACTAGACTGAACTCAAAAGACTTCCCCATATGGATCCATAGCTACTCTCCCAATAAAAGATCAAAAGGGACTGCAATAGGTTTTGATAAGAACACACGGTTTACATTGGAAGGTATGGAAATAGATCCGGAAGGCAGATATCTCTTTGTCAAAGGTTCCCTATTTAATATGAAATATACCTTGGTAAATGTTTACTGCCCTAATACACGCCCTGCAGCGTATCTAAGAAAAATCCTGAATAGATTGGAGGGCTTTAAAGAAGGGAAGGTGATATTAGCAGGGGACTTTAATTTTGTTTTTGACCCGGAGCTAGATACCCAACCAATGTCATTAAGGTCGGAGGGAAAATATCTTAGAGCAATTAAGCATAAACTGTTTCAAATGCATTTAATGGAGGCCTGGAGAATTTGACACCCTAAAGATAAAGACTTTACATACTATTCATCGGTACATAGGTCATACTCTAGAATAGACTACTTCCTATTAGACCATCAGCTACTAGAGGGATTGAGTGGGGTAGAAATAAAATCAATAACGCTTTCTGATCACGCTCCGGTCGAGATGACCCTGGACATAGGGGAAATCCCGGCCGGCCAGGGGGTATGGAGATTAGATTAATCCCTCCTAAATGACATCAAGATAGCCAGCGATATAGAAAAGGAATTGGGTCTATTCTTTAAAGAAAATGACATAGAAAATATCACTCCTTCGATATTATGGGAAACACATAAAGTATATATAAGAGGGAGGATGATAGCAGAAAAGGCTAAAAGAAAGAAAATTAGGCAGTACCAGAAACAAACCCTACTAGGAGAAATCCTGGGCCTGGAACAGAAACACAAAGATAGTCAGGAAGAGCAAACCTTGATATTATTAACTGAGAAAAGAGAAAAGTTACGGGATCTAATGGAACAAGAAACCAAATGGGTATTTAACAATATAAATAAGAAATTTTATGCAACAGGGAATAAACCAGGGAAACATCTAGCAAGGATAATTAAGCCCAGAAATACACAGAACTTTATCTCAAAAATGAAAGATACTAAAGGCGATATGAGGTATTCTACAAAAGACATAATTAAAATATTTCAAGACTACTACCAAAATTTATATAACGTAAATAAAGAACAAGGTTTAATGGAAACCCAGAGCAGAAGAAAGAAAATCAAACAATACTTAGAAAGGGCCAAGATTCCGATAATGGTAGAAGAAGTAATTAATAAGTTAGATAAGGAAATATCAAGGGAGGAAATAAGCCAAGTAATTAAAAATATTAAAATGGGAAAGAGCCCGGGCCCAGATGGGTATACCTCACTCTACTATAAGAGATATGAAGAAATCCTGATACCGTACTTCCAGGAATATATGAATTCCATAGGAAGAGGCTTGATGATGCGGGATGAAGCATTGGGTGCCCACATAACTCTTATAGAGAAGGAAGATAAGGATCCCTCATTATGCGCCAGCTATAGGCCTATATCACTGATTAACGTTGATATAAAGATCTATGCAAAAATTCTAGCAGAGAGATTAAGACCTTTCATGCCAGAGCTGATTGAAAATGACCAGGCAGGGTTTGTACCAGGGAGGGAAACGAGGGACAATGTCCTAAGAGCGTTATTCCTGATACAAAAAGCAAAAAAAAGTAAAATACCAGTTCTATTTCTGTCAGTAGACGCCGAAAAGGCTTTTGACAGACTAGACTGGGAATTTATGCTAGCAACAATGAGGTATATAGGATTAGGTCCTAATATGCTTAGATGGATAGCGGCACTTTACTCTAAACCCTCTGCACAGGTTCGGGTTAACGGGACCCTCTCAGATAGTTTCCCACTTTTTAATGGAACTCGTCAGGGCTGCCCGCTTTCCCCCCTTCTGTTTGTCCTTTCATTAGAGCCATTGCTAGCAACTATTAGAACTAATCAGGAGATAGAGGGGGTAAAGGTAGATGGGAGGGAACACAAGATCTCTGCGTTCGCGGACGATATGATGCTCTACGTATCAAACCCAAGGCAAACACTACCAAGGATAATGGAGGAATATGAAAAGTATGGAGAGATCTCAAATTTAAAAATTAATAAAGAGAAGACTGAAATATTAAGTATATCCTTAAGTTCGAAAGAACGCAGGGACCTTGGGGCCCTTTACCCATTTGCATGGAAACAGAAGGGAATGAAGTATTTGGGGATATACTTGTCCAACAGGGAGAGGGACCTCTATGAGGATAACTATATTCCCTTATTAAATAAAATAAAAATAGAACTAAAGGGGTACCCGATAGAAAAACTATCATGGCTGGGTAGAATAAACATTATTAAAATGATGATACTGCCTAAAGCACTATATGTCTTTCAAACACTCACAATAAAAATCCCAGATATGCACTTTAAAATACTGGGGAAGATAATAAGGAGATTTATATGGAAGGAGAAGAGGCCTCGCATATCAGTAGAGACCCTGACTAGACCTAGACATGAGGGAGGATTATACCTTCCAGACTTTAGAAGATACTATGAAGCAGCAGTATTAAAAAGGATAACAGACTGGATACAGGGAAATGGACGGAGAAAAAAATGGGTAGGAATAGAAGAAAGTTTGTGTAATGGGGACCTGGGAAAGAGAATATGGATTCCAAAGCAATATAGAGGCCTAACACAAGAAATACCCTCAATAACAACAGAAACCTTTAGATTATGGGATAGAGTATGTAAAACAAAAAAGTGGCTCTATAACAGTCCGTTGTTGCCCCTTACGGGTACAGACTACTTCCCGCCAGGGAAGGGGGATGGGGCCTTCCTGGGATGGGCAACCTCAGACACATTAAAACTGAAGGATGTACTGAAGGGGAACATTCTGCGCCCAATCTCAGAAATACGAGAAAAATATGGACCCTCTATAGGTGACAGCTGGAGGTATATACAAGTCCAACATTTTGTTAATACACTACCGAAACCCCTACGTGCTATGAATGAGTTAACCTCATGGGAAAAACGTATAGAGCAGGGGGGGGGGACGGGAAGACAGGGGATATCGAACATATATGGGATATTGTTACCTCCAAAGGGCCCAGAGACAATGAAAATATTGGAAAATTGGGAATTAGAACTTAATCAAATTATAATAGATGAAAAGAAGAGCCTAATTTTTGACTACGTCCATTCTACCTCAATAGAGGCAAAAGTAAAAGAAATGAATTATAAGCTCTTAATCTTAACTAAATGGTATTTGGTTCCAACAAAATTACATAGGATAAATAAGGAGCTATCACCCTTATGTTGGAGAGAGTGTGGGCTGGAGGGAACACACGCCCATATATGGTGGCACTGTCCCCTGATACAGGAATACTGGAGAGAGATCTTACGACTAATAGAGAAGATTTGTGGATTTAAGGTCAAATTAGATCCCTGGTATTGCCTGTTTCATAATACGGAGATGACAAAGAAAAAATATAGAACAACTTTGATACCATATATGCTGAATGGAGCCAAAGCACTTATACCACGGAATTGGAGAGAAAAAAAAGTGCCATCAATAGGAGACTGGTTGAGAGAGATGGATAGAATTAGACTGATGGAGGAGCTGCTCTCAAATCATAATGGAAGTAGATCAAAATATGATAGAGTTTGGAAGAGATGGAGAGAGTTTAAGGAATCAGAAGCCTACATAGAGGGGCTGGGGGGTTAGGGAATGATTTTTCTTCTTTTTTGTCCCCTCTCTTTATACATTCCTTCCCCTTCTCCTTCTTCCCCCCCCTTCCCCCCCCCCCCTTTTTAATATTTTTTTGTATGTATATATGTGTGTGTATATGTATACATATGTATACAGTATATTTATAGGCTCTGAGTAGGAGCCTTCTTAAACTATCTCACTCATAATTTTTCTTCACTTGATTTTGTTGATTTAATTATCACTTACATTTGATATTAAAATCCCTCCCTTTTTTTTTCCCCCCCTTTTTTTTTTTCTTTTTCTTTTGAATCGTTTCTGAGGTTAATAAATTATTTACATATTTATCCTATCTCTCCTTTCCCACAATAGTAGGCCCCTAGTGGAAGCCTTCCTGATTAGAAGACACTTATAGTATCACTTGATTTAGATGAGTCCTATTCACATCTATATTAAAAGTTTAATTTTTAAATAATTACATATCATTTTCACATTTTTTTTAATTTCTTTATTTTCTTTTCCTTTTTTTTTTTTTTTTCGCTATAACAGTAGGCCCGCAGTGGAAGCCTTCTTGATTTAGTGGACACTTATAGTACCACTTGATTTAGTTGAGTTTTATTCACATTTATATAAAAGAGAGAGAGAAAGGAATATATATATACTGTATATATTGTGAGGGGGTTAACTCAGTAGCGGGTGTGTGTGACCCCCTGGTTGGGCTCCCCACACAAAAACAGGGCCAGCAGACGGAGGTTGTGGTTTTCAAAATCAAAAGGTGCGGTTTATTTCTCTATGTACAGTGACAAAAACACAGCAAAGCCAAAAAGAAACATAAACAAAATAAATCCTGGTCAGTTTGACCTCTGACTAAACATGCAGGTTTCCTAAACTAACAACTGGGATCAGCCTGGTGCTGTCCTAGTCCCTAAGTCCCTGGTTTAGTAAAAGTCCAAACAAATAGCCACACAGGCTTTGCCTCACCGCACAGGGGTTCACTCTCCCTAGACAGTCCACACAGGTCTGGGTCCAGGCATGAGCTAACATCTAATGAAGCTGGGAGTTTTTATAGAGGCCTTAA
Source organism: Rana muscosa (assembly GCA_029206835.1). Taxonomy (NCBI): domain Eukaryota; kingdom Metazoa; phylum Chordata; class Amphibia; order Anura; family Ranidae; genus Rana; species Rana muscosa. Next base: position 293,965,537 of record CM055117.1, read on the forward strand.
ACGAACTGACAGGCTTCAGCTGGTCTCATCAACTCCCTGCCTGCACGACGCCCAGCCCTCTCCCTAGAGGTATGAGTCATCCATGAGCCCACTAGCCTCAGCTGGGCTTCATCAACTCCCTCCCTAGTTGTATAAGTCAGCATAAAGCCTGAATCTGGGAGAAATATATCTACCCCCCTGGATGCAACCAGGTGACTTTACCTTCCTGCTGTCACATACCCCCCCCTCTTGTTTTAACCTTGGGGTTGGAACACCAGCAATCAGGCATTCATGTACTCGAGACAAAGCATCCACATTCCCCATTTGAACGCCAGGGCGATGCTTTACTGTGAAGTTGAATTCCTGTAGGGCCAGGAACCACCTATTCACTCTTCTATTTGTCTCCTTGTTTTGAGCCATCCACTTTAACGGAGCGTGATCCGTAACCATGTCAAAGTGCCTACCTAGCAGATAGTACCGAAGGGAATCTAGAGCCCACTTCACCGCTAAACACTCCTTTTCAACCGTGGCGTAATTTACCTCATGGGACTTCAACTTCCTGCTGAGGTAAATGACTGGGTGCTCTTCCCCGTTCCAGACCTGGGACAATACTGCTCCTAACCCCACATCTGACGCATCACTTTGTACGACAAAGTCTTTAGAGAAGTCGGGTGAGTACAACACTGGCTGGCTACATAAGGCTTGTTTCAAGAATTGGAATGCTGCCTCAGCCTCGGGGGTCCATTTAATCATGACCGACCCTTTCCCTTTCGTCAGGTTGGTTAGGGGCACAGCCTTAGAAGCAAAGTGGGGAATGAAGCGCCGATAATAACCCGCGATTCCCAGAAAGGCCCGTACCTGCTTCTTGCTGTTGGGACGTGGCCAACTCTGGATGGCCTCGACTTTGTTGAGTTGGGGTTTTATCACTCCCCTGCCAATGGTGTAACCAAGATATTTGGCCTCCTCCTGCCCAATGGTACACTTCTTGGGGTTAGACGTAAACCCCGCTTCCCGGATAGAGTCTAGGACTGCTTGCACTTTTGGCAGATGTGAGGCCCAATCTGTGCTATGGACAATTACGTCATCCAGGTAAGCCGCAGCATACTTCCGATGGGGCCTCAGTATCTGGTCCATTTTCCGCTGGAATGTGGCCGGCGCATTCTGTAACCCGAATGGCATTCTCTTATATTGGAACGCCCCGTCTGGGGTTACAAATGCAGTTTTCTCTTTGGCCGACTTGGCCAGGGGAATTTGCCAATACCCTTTTGTGAGGTCAAGAGTCGTCATGTATCGGGCTGTTCCCAGCCGGTCGATCAACTCATCTATACGTGGCATGGGGTAGGTGTCAAATTTTGTAACTTTGTTCAACTGACGAAAATCGTTACAAAATCGCCAGCTCCCATCCGGTTTAGGCACCAACACAATGGGAATAGACCAATCACTTTGGGACTCCTCTATCACCCCTAAGTTCAGCATTTTCTGTACTTCCTCCCGTATTGCCTCCCGTCGGGCCTCTGGGATCCGATAGGGTTTTAACTTCACCCTTTCACCGGGCGGGGTAATAATATCATGCTCTACCCCAGATGTTTGTCCCGGCAGCTCAGAGAACACCTCCTTGTTGCGAAGCACAAACTCCTTAACCTCCTGTTGTTGGGGTTGTGACAAGGTGGCTGCTATTCCAACCTCCGGAATCACGCAACCAGTTTGAGCTGGTGACCAAGTTTCTGCGACTAGGGACTCTCTATCCCTCCAGGCTTTCAACAGATTAACGTGATATATCTGTTCGGGCTTTCGCCTTCCTGGTTGTCTGACCTTGTAATTCACTTCGCTCACTTTTTCCATTATCTCGTAGGGGCCTTGCCATTTGGCAAGGAATTTACTTTCAACCGTAGGGACAAGTACCAATATCCTATCCCCCGGGGAAAAGGTACGGGTCTTTGCTCCACGGTTGTACACTCTCTGCTGTGCCAACTGCGCTTGGGCCAAATGTTCCTTCACGATGGGCATTACCTGTGCAATTCGATCTTGCATCAGGGCGACATGCTCAATCACACTCCTGTGGGGAGAACTCTCACTTTCCCAAGTTTCCTTGGCAATATCCAACAGCCCTCTTGGGTGTCTCCCATACAGTAACTCAAAGGGGGAGAATCCCGTAGAGGATTGGGGCACCTCCCTAATAGCAAACATCAAATAAGGAAGTAGACAGTCCCAATCCTTTCCATCTCTATCCACCACTTTCTTTAACATTTGTTTTAGGGTTTTGTTGAATCTTTCAACCAGCCCATCGGTTTGGGGGTGATACACAGATGTACGCAATTGCGTCACTTTGAACAATTTACACAGCTCTTTCATAACCCGGGACATAAAGGGTGTACCTTGGTCCGTAAGCAGTTCTTTACAAATACCCACCCGGCTAAAAACAAGAGATAGCTCTTTGGCTATGGTTTTGGCCGAGGTATTTCTGAGAGGGATCGCTTCTGGATAACGGGTGGCATAGTCCATTATAACCAATATGTACTGGTGCCCCCTAGCGGACTTGATTATAGGACCTACCAAATCCATTGCGATTCTCTCAAACGGGACCTCAATGATGGGTAGAGGGACCAGCGGGCTACGGAAATGTGGCATCGGGGCCGACCTCTGACACACAGGGCAGGAGGAACAATAATTTTCTATGTCCTTCATCACCCCAGGCCAATAGAATCTCTGTAATACCCTCTCTCGGGTTTTCTCTGTCCCCAGATGACCTCCAAGAATGTGCCCATGGGCCAACTCCAACACCAACTTCCTGTAAGGTTTGGGCACCACAAGCTGCTCAACGGTTTCTTCTGCCCTTTTTGCCACCCGATACAGTAGGTCCTTCTCTACGCTGAAGTATGGGTAAGTGCAGGTATTATCTGGGTTCACTAACTCGCCATCTATTTCCACTACGTTTTCCCGTGCCTTTATTAGGGCGGGGTCTTTTAACTGTTCTGTGGAAAAAAATTCCCTGTGAACCTCCAGATCAGAAAACTCCACAGACGGTAGGTTTTCGTCTGAGGAGGTGGGCTCCTCTCCAGTTTCTTGAGTCTCCCCTGCCAATACTGACAAGGGAAATTCTGGAGAGTCCTCACCACTCTCAGAGGAGTTCTGGCTATCACATTCCTGGTACATAGGGGCACCAGTGGGGGGCTCAGGATCATCCCACAGTTCCCAGAACTTCGGAAAATCTCTTCCCACAATGGCATCATGCGGTAATTGAGATACTAACCCCACTGGATGAGAGAGGGTACCTTTGGGGGTCTCGAAACACACTGTAGTCACTGGATACTCTCGGGTGTCCCCATGCACACAAATAACAGCTACCTTGCTATTCCCAGAGACCTCTGTTTTAACTAATTCAGCCTTTATCAGGGTCACAAGGCTACCTGAATCCAGTAATACCACAACATTTCTACCATTAATGCACATTTTGCATAAATGTTTCTCAGTTCCCCGAATGGCAGTGCATGCGACTGTCGCACACAGCGACTGACGTCTGTCCGTCAGAAAGTCACATTGCATGGGTTCCTCCACAACCGGGCAATTTGCTGCAATATGTCCCGCTTGCCGGCAGCGGTAGCAAACAATCCTTTTGGCTGCCTCTTGAGCCCCTGACTTCCCAGGCTGTTCTCGCCAAACTTTGGGTAGAGCTCCCACCCTCTCACTCTCTCCACCCTCACCCCTTGGAATCCTCTTATCCGCCCCTGGGGATGGTCTGGTCTTAGGGTGGAAAGTCCGAGAGTCTCTGGAAGAGGCCGTCAGGTTCTCTGTAGCCAAGTATTTCTCTACACGATCCACAAGACCACCGGCCGTCTCTGGGTCTCCATGGCTTACCCACTTTTGGATGGCAGTAGGAAGAGCTCTCAAAAACCGATCCATTACAACACGTTCCACAATCTCTGGTGCGGACAAAGTCTCTGGCTGTAGCCACTTCCTGCTCAGGTGAATGAGATCATACATTTGAGACCTGGGGGGTTTTCCAAGCTGGAAAGTCCAGTTATGCACACGCTGAGCCCGGACAGCCAGGGTGACACCCAGCCTTGCCAATATTTCAGCTTTTAGCATCACATAGTCTTTTGCTTGGTCAGGCTCTAGGTCATAGTAAGCCTTCTGCGATTCACCAGTTAACAGAGGAGCCACCAGTCCAGCCCACTGCTCCTCAGGCCACTTTTCTCTTTCAGCAGTCCTTTCAAATGTGGTCAAAAATACCTCTGGATCATCCTCTCCAGTCATTTTTGTCAATAAACGACTCACCCCAAAGGACGCGGTATTAGTGGGACGGCTTTCCTCACTGGTCTGCGGACGTTGCTGCATTACTGCTTCCATTTGTTGTAGTCTCTGCTCTTGCTTCTGTAACAGGTCTATGAAGCGGGCCTCAGATTGCTGCTGGGCTTGTTGATGAGCTTGCTGCTGGGCTGCAAGGCTCCTTTGCAAACCTGCATTTGTCTGCTGTTGATTGGCATTTGCTAGAGCCAGCTGTTTCAGTATCTCCTCCATGCTGGCTTAAAAAAAACTGCCACTGGTTCTCCACCAACTGTGAGGGGGTTAACTCAGTAGCGGGTGTGTGTGACCCCCTGGTTGGGCTCCCCACACAAAAACAGGGCCAGCAGACGGAGGTTGTGGTTTTCAAAATCAAAAGGTGCGGTTTATTTCTCTATGTACTGTGACAGCAGGAAGGTAAAGTCACCTGGTTGCATCCAGGGGGGTAGATATATTTCGCCCAGATTCAGGCTTTACGCCGACTTATACAACTAGGTGGAGAGTTGTATAAGGCTAGTGGGCTCATGGATGACTCATACCTCTAGGGAGAGGGCTGGGCGTCGTACAGACAGGGAGTTGATGAGGCCAGCTGAAGCTTGTCAGCTCATGTAGGCCTCTATAAGAACTCCCAGCTTCATTAGATGTTAGCTCATGCCTGGAACCAGACCTGTGTGGACTGTCTAGGGAGAGTGAACCCCTGTGCGGTGAGGCAAAGCCTGTGTGGCTATTTGTTTGGACTTTTACTAAACCAGGGACTTAGGGACTAGGACAGCACTAGGCTGATCCCAGTTGTTAGTTAGGAAACCTGTATGTTTAGTCAGAGGTCAACTTGACCAGGATTTATTTTGGTTATGTTTCTTTTGCTTTGCTGTGTTTTGTCACTGTAAATAGAAAATAAACCGCACCTTTTTTTTTGATTTTGAAAACCACAACCTCCGTTTGCTGGGCCTGTTTTTGGGTGGGGAGCCCATCCCGGGGGTCACACACACCCGCTGCCAAGCTAACCCCCTCACAGTTGGTGGAGAACCAGTGGCAGTTTTTTTTTTAAGCCAGCATGGAGGAGATACTGAAGCAGCTGGCTCTAGCAAATGCCAATCAACAGCAGACAAATGCAGGTTTGCAAAAGAGCCTTGCAGCTCAACAACAGAACTTCGCAGCCCAGCAGCAAGCTCACCAACAGAGTCTGGAAGCTCAGCAACAAGCCCAGCAGCAATCTGAGGCCCGCTTCATAGACCTGTTACAGAAGCAAGAGCAGAGACTACAACAAATGGAAGCAGTAATGCAGCAACGTCCGCAGACCAGTGAGGAAAGCCGTCCCACTAATACCGCGTCCTTTGGGGTGAGTCGTTTATTGACAAAAATGACTGGAGAGGATGATCCAGAGGTATTTTTGACCACATTTGAAAGGACTGCTGAAAGAGAAAAGTGGCCTGAGGAGCAGTGGGCTGGACTGGTGGCTCCTCTGTTAACTGGTGAATCGCAGAAGGCTTACTATGACCTAGAGCCTGACCAAGCAAAAGACTATGTGATGCTAAAAGCTGAAATATTGGCAAGGCTGGGTGTCACCCAGGCTGTCCGGGCTCAGCGTGTGCATAACTGGACTTTCCAGCTTGGAAAACCCCCCAGGTCTCAAATGTATGATCTCATTCACCTGAGCAGAAAGTGGCTACAGCCAGAGACTTTGTCCGCACCAAAGATTGTGGAACGTGTTGTAATGGATCGGTTTTTGAGAGCTCTTCCTACTGCCATCCAAAAGTGGGTAAGCCATGGAGACCCAGAGACGGCCGATGGTCTTGTGGATCGTGTGGAGAAATACTTGGCTACAGAGAACCTGACGGCCTCTTCCAGAGACACTCGGACTTTCCACCCTAAGACCAGACCATCCCCAGGGGCGGATAAGAGGATTCCAAGGGGTGAGGGTGGAGAGAGTGAGAGGGTGGGAGCTCTACCCCAAGTTTGGCGAGAACAGCCTGGGAAATCAGCGGCTCAAGAGGCGGCAAGAAGGATCGTTTGCTACCGCTGCCGGCAAGCGGGACATATTGCAGCCAATTGCCCGGTTGTGGAGGAACCCATGCAGTGTGACTTTCTGATGGGCAGACGTCAGTCGCTGTGTGCGACAGTCGCATGCACTGCCATTCGAGGAACTGAGAAACATTTATGCAAAATGTGTGTTAATGGTAGAAATGTTGTGGTATTGCTGGATTCAGGTAGCCTTGTGACCCTGATAAAGGCTGAGTTAGTTAAAACAGAGGTCTCTGGGAATAGCAAGGTAGCTGTTATTTGTGTGCATGGGGACACCCGAGAGTATCCAGTGACTACAGTGTGTTTCGAGACCCCCAAAGGTACCCTCTCTCATCCAGTGGGCTTAGTATCTCAGTTACCGCATGACGCCATTGTGGGAAGGGATTTTCCGAAGTTCTGGGAACTGTGGGATGACCCTGAGCCCCCCACTGGTGCCCCTATGTACCAGGAATGGGATAGCCAGAACTCCCCTGAGAGTGGTGAGGACTCTCCGGAATTTCCCTTATCAGTATTGGCAGGGGAGACTCAAGAAACTGGAGAGGAGCCCACCTCCTCAGACGAAAACCTACCGTCTGTGGAGTTTTCTGATCTTGAGGTTCACAGGGAAAACTTTGCCACAGAACAGTTGAAAGACCCCGCCCTAATAAAGGCACGGGAAAACGTAGTGAAAATAGATGGCGAGTTAGTGAACCCAGATAATACCTGCACTTACCCATACTTCAGCGTACAGAAGGACCTACTGTATCGGGTGGCAAAAAGGGCAGAAGAAACCGTTGAGCAGCTTGTGGTGCCCAAACCTTACAGGAAGTTGGTGTTGGAGTTGGCCCATGGGCACATTCTTGGAGGTCATCTGGGGACAGAGAAAACCCGAGAGAGGGTATTACAGAGATTCTATTGGCCGGGGGTGATAAAGGACATAGAAAATTATTGTTCCTCCTGCCCTGTGTGTCAGAGGTCGGCCCCGATGCCACATTTCCGTAGCCCGCTGGTCCCTCTACCCATCATTGAGGTCCCGTTTGAGAGGATCGCCATGGATTTGGTAGGTCCTATAATCAAGTCCGCTAGGGGGCACCAGTACATATTGGTTATAATGGACTATGCCACCCGTTATCCAGAAGCGATCCCTCTCAGAAATACCTCGGCCAAAACCATAGCCAAAGAGCTATCTCTTGTTTTTAGCCGGGTGGGTATTTGTAAAGAACTGCTTACGGACCAAGGTACACCCTTTATGTCCCGGGTTATGAAGGAGCTGTGTAAATTGTTCAAAGTGACGCAATTACGTACATCTGTGTATCACCCCCAAACCGATGGGCTGGTTGAAAGATTCAACAAAACCCTAAAGCAAATGTTGAAGAAAGTGGTGGATAGAGATGGAAAGGATTGGGACTGTCTACTTCCTTATCTGATGTTTGCTATTAGGGAGGTGCCCCAATCCTCTACGGGATTCTCCCCCTTTGAGTTGCTGTATGGGAGACACCCAAGAGGGCTGTTGGATATTGCCAAGGAAACTTGGGAAAGTGAGAGTTCTCCCCACAGGAGTGTGATTGAGCATGTCGCTCTGATGCAAGACCGAATTGCACAGGTAATGCCCATCGTGAAGGAACATTTGGCCCAAGCGCAGTTAGCACAGCAGAGAGTGTACAACCGTGGAGCCAAGACCCGTACCTTTTCCCCGGGGGATAGGATACTGGTACTTGTCCCTACGGTTGAAAGTAAATTCCTTGCCAAATGGCAAGGCCCCTACGAGATAATGGAAAAAGTGAGCGAAGTGAATTACAAGGTCAGACAACCAGGAAGGCGAAAGCCCGAACAGATCTATCACGTTAATCTGTTGAAAGCCTGGAGGGATAGAGAGTCCCTAGTCGCAGACACTTGGTCACCAGCTCAAACTGGTTGCGTGATTCCTGAGGTTGGAATAGCAGCCACCTTGTCACAACCCCAACAACAGGAGGTTAAGGAGTTTGTGCTTCGCAACAAGGAGGTATTCTCTGAGCTGCCGGGACAAACATCTGGGGTAGAGCATGACATCATTACCCCGCCCGGTGAAAGGGTGAAGTTAAAACCCTATCGGATCCCAGAGGCCCGACGGGAGGCAATACGGGAGGAAGTACAGAAAATGCTGAACTTAGGGGTGATAGAGGAGTCCCAAAGTGATTGGTCTAGTCCCATTGTGTTGGTGCCTAAACCGGATGGGAGCTGGCGGTTTTGTAACGATTTTCGTCAGTTGAACAAAGTTACAAAATTTGACACCTACCCCATGCCACGTATAGATGAGTTGATCGACCGGCTGGGAACAGCCCGATACATGACGACTCTTGACCTCACAAAAGGGTATTGGCAAATCCCCCTGGCCAAATTGGCCAAAGAGAAAACCGCATTTGTAACCCCAGACGGGGCGTTCCAATATAAAAGAATGCTGTTCGGGTTACAGAATGCGCCGGCCACATTCCAGCGGAAAATGGACCAGATGCTGAGGCCCCATCGGAAGTATGCTGCGGCTTACCTGGATGACGTAATTGTCCATAGCACAGATTGGGCCTCACATCTGCCAAAAGTGCAAGCAGTCCTGGACTCTGTTCGGGAAGCGGGGTTTACGGCTAACCCCAAGAAGTGTACCATTGGGCAGGAGGAGGCCAAATATCTTGGGTACACCATTGGGAGGGGAGTAATAAAACCCCAACTCAACAAAGTCGAGGCCATCCAGAGTTGGCCACGTCCCAACAGCAAGAAGCAGGTACGAGCCTTTCTGGGAATCGCTGGGTATTATCGGCGATTCATTCCCCACTTTGCCTCTAAGGCTGTGCCCCTAACCAACCTAACGAAGGGGAAAGGGTCGGTCATGATTAAATGGACCCCCGAGGCTGAGGCAGCATTCCAATTCTTGAAACAAGCCTTATGTAGCCAGCCAGTGTTGTACTCACCCGACTTCTCTAAAGACTTTGTCGTACAAAGTGATGCGTCAGATGTGGGGTTAGGAGCAGTATTGTCCCAGGTCTGGAACGGGGAAGAGCACCCAGTCATTTACCTCAGCAGGAAGTTGAAGTCCCATGAGGTAAATTACGCCACCGTTGAAAAGGAGTGTTTAGCGGTGAAGTGGGCTCTAGATTCCCTTCGGTACTACCTGCTAGGTAGGCACTTTGACATGGTTACGGATCACGCTCCGTTAAAGTGGATGGCTCAAAACAAGGAAACAAATAGAAGAGTGAATAGGTGGTTCCTGGCCCTCCAGGAATTCAACTTCACAGTAAAGCATCGCCCTGGCGTTCAAATGGGGAATGTGGATGCTTTGTCTCGAGTACATGAATGCCTGATTGCTGGTGTTCCAACCCCGAGGTTAAAACAAGAGGGGGGGGTATGTGACAGCAGGAAGGTAAAGTCACCTGGTTGCATCCAGGGGGGTAGATATATTTCGCCCAGATTCAGGCTTTACGCCGACTTATACAACTAGGTGGAGAGTTGTATAAGGCTAGTGGGCTCATGGATGACTCATACCTCTAGGGAGAGGGCTGGGCGTCGTACAGACAGGGAGTTGATGAGGCCAGCTGAAGCTTGTCAGCTCATGTAGGCCTCTATAAGAACTCCCAGCTTCATTAGATGTTAGCTCATGCCTGGAACCAGACCTGTGTGGACTGTCTAGGGAGAGTGAACCCCTGTGCGGTGAGGCAAAGCCTGTGTGGCTATTTGTTTGGACTTTTACTAAACCAGGGACTTAGGGACTAGGACAGCACTAGGCTGATCCCAGTTGTTAGTTAGGAAACCTGTATGTTTAGTCAGAGGTCAACTTGACCAGGATTTATTTTGGTTATGTTTCTTTTGCTTTGCTGTGTTTTGTCACTGTAAATAGAAAATAAACCGCACCTTTTTTTTTGATTTTGAAAACCACAACCTCCGTTTGCTGGGCCTGTTTTTGGGTGGGGAGCCCATCCCGGGGGTCACACACACCCGCTGCCAAGCTAACCCCCTCACAGTACAGTGACAAAAACACAGCAAAGCCAAAAAGAAACATAAACAAAATAAATCCTGGTCAGTTTGACCTCTGACTAAACATGCAGGTTTCCTAAACTAACAACTGGGATCAGCCTGGTGCTGTCCTAGTCCCTAAGTCCCTGGTTTAGTAAAAGTCCAAACAAATAGCCACACAGGCTTTGCCTCACCGCACAGGGGTTCACTCTCCCTAGACAGTCCACACAGGTCTGGGTCCAGGCATGAGCTAACATCTAATGAAGCTGGGAGTTTTTATAGAGGCCTTAAACGAACTGACAGGCTTCAGCTGGTCTCATCAACTCCCTGCCTGCACGACGCCCAGCCCTCTCCCTAGAGGTATGAGTCATCCATGAGCCCACTAGCCTCAGCTGGGCTTCATCAACTCCCTCCCTAGTTGTATAAGTCAGCATAAAGCCTGAATCTGGGAGAAATATATCTACCCCCCTGGATGCAACCAGGTGACTTTACCTTCCTGCTGTCACAATATATATATATATATATATATATATATATATATATACATGTGTATTATTAATTTTTATTTTTTTTTTTCTCTTTCACTGTAGGGATATTGTTATACGATAGACATAGGTCACGTTGCACCTGCACTTTAGATTGTATTCATTTATAAGAGGGAGTACATAGGAGATAAAGTCCCTCTCCCTTTTCCCTTTCCCCTTTTTTTTTTTTTTTTTCCCTCACTGTAGGGACATTGTAATATGATAAGACACACGTCACGATGCACTTGCTCTTTAGATTGTATTGTATTTGTATTCATTTATAAGAGGGAGTACATGGGGGATAAAGCCCCACTCCCTCTCTCTCCCCCCCCTTTTTTTCTTTCTCTCTCTCTTTCTCTCCACCTCTTTCCCTCCTCTTCTTTCCTCTCTCTCTCTCTCTCTCTCTCCTCCCTTCCCTTTCCCCCCCTCTCTTGCCTCTCTGATCTCCCTGGCCTCTCTCTCTCTTTTTTTTTCCTCTCCATGCTTGATCTCTATATTTGGGGGACTAGGAGTACATGGGCTATCGAGATGGATATACTCTATACGGGATGAGTAGTTCCTTTAGTATAAACTGTTACTGACATTTTTTCTTGGTTCATTTCATTAAAGGGGTATATAATGAGACTGTATATGTGTGTCGTGTTTATATGGTTTAAATTCCATTGTATTGTTATTTAAATGTTATGTAATGTGAAAAAGTTTAATAAAAAGATATAAAAAAAAAACTGACAATTGCGCGGTCATGCAATGCTTTACCCCAACAAAATTTACGTCCTTTTTTTTCCCACAAATAGAGCTATATTTTGGTGGTATTTGATCTCTGCGATTTTTTATTTTTTTTTTGCGATATAAACAACAAAGAGCGACAATTTTGAGGAAAAGCAATATTTTGTACTTTTTGCTATAATAAATATCCCCCCCAAAAATATAAAAAAACAAATTTCTTATTCAGTTTAGGCCGATATACAGTTGTGCTCATAAGTTTACATACCCTGGCAGAATTTATGATTTCTTGGCCATTTTTCAGAGAATATGAATGATAACACAAAAACTTTTCTTTCACTCATGGTTAGTGTTTGTCTGAAGCCATTTATTATCAATCAACTGTGTTTACTCTTTTTAAATCATAAATCACAACAGAAACTACCCAAATGACCCTGATCAAAAGTTTACACACCCCAGTTCTTAATACGGTGTATTGCCCCCTTTAACATCAATGACAGCTTGAAGTCTTCTGTGGTATTTGTGAATGAGGCTCTTTATCTTCTCAGATGGTAAAGCTGCCCATTTCTTTTGGCAAAAAGACTCCAGTTCCTGTGAATTCTTAGGCTGTCTTGCATGAACTGCACGTTTGAGATCTCCCAAGAGTGGCTCAATGATATTGAGGTCAGGAGACTGAGATGGCCACTCCAGAACCTTCACTTTATTCTGCTGTAGCCAATGACAGGTCGACTTGGCCTTGTTTTTTGGATCATTGTCATGTTGGAATGTCCAAGTACGTGCCATGCGCAGCTTCCTGGCTGATGAATGCGAATGTTCCTCCAGTATTTTTTTTATAACATACTGCATTCATCTTGCCATCAATTTTGACCAAGTTTCCTGTGGCTTTGTAGCTCACACATCCCCAAAACATCAGCGATCCACCTCCGTGTTTCACAGTAGGAATGGTGTACCTTTCATCATAGGCCTTGTTGACTCCTCTCCAAATGTAGTGTTTATGGTTGTGGCCAAAAAGCTAAATTTTGGTCTCATCACTCCAAATGACTTTGTGCCAGAAGGTTTGAGGCTCGTGTCTGTGCTGTTTAGCGTATTGTAAGCGGGATACTTTGTGGCATTTGCGTAGTAATGGCTTTCTTCTTGCGACTCGACCATGCAGCCCATCTTTCTTCAAGTGCCTCCTTATTGTGCATCTTGAAACAGCCACACCACATGTTTTCAGAGAGTCCTGTATTTCACTTGAAGTTATTTGTGGGTTTTTCTTTGCATCCCGAACAATTTACCTGGCAGTTGTGGCTGAAATTTTAGTTGGTATACCTGACCGTGGTTTGGTTTCAACAGAACCCCTCATTTTCCACTTCTTGATTAAAGTTTGAACTCCTTATATATCTTTTTATATCCCTTTTCATGTTTTATACAGTTCAACTACCCTTTACCACAGATCCTTTGACAATTCTTTTGCTTTCCCCCATGACTCAGAATCCAGAAACGTCTGTACAGCACTGGATGAAAGACGCAAGGGTCTGTCAGGAGTCCAGAAACTCATTGACCTTTTATACACTCACACTAATTACAAGCAAACAGATCACAGGTGAGGATGGTTACCTTTAATAGCTATTCAAACCCCTTTGTGTCCCCTAGTGGTCTTAAAATGACCGATGTACAGCTACAGCGATTTCCCCAGGAGAGCCAACCTGCCGCAGTATAAGGACGGCGACTGGTCGGCTACTGGTTAAAGTATAGCTAATAGAAAACTTTAAAAAACATTTTTTAGCTAAAGTGGAGCTGGACTAGAACAACTAATAGCTTTTATTGCTGTCAGTGCCCCTTAGGAAGATTCACCCTCTCTAGTTTTCCTGTTTCCCATTATCATTGAAAGTAAAAGAAAATCCCAAATTTTTGGATGTCCCCAGAAAAGTAGAGGGTAAATATTCCAATGGGAACACTAGTTCTGGTAACCTGGGGGGCCCCAATGTATAGAATATTAGGGATAGGATGTTTGCATATTTCTCCTGTTTGCATGTTGTGATTTCTTACAGGTATGAGAACGGCTGTCAACACCATCGGAGAATGGGGTGGGATAGATAGCTAGTGACGGGTGGAATGTACATTGTTTTTTTTTATTATTTTAAAGAAATGTCAGTATCTGGATATAATGATATCTGTGTGCTCTTTCCTTTCTCTCTTTCCCCTCCCAACAATATTGGTTCAGGCACCTGTTCATCTTTGTAGTTCATAGATTAAATCAACAGCCTTCAGGATTGAAGGGTTTTGATTTCCCTTTTTCAGGAGGGGGTGTGTGTAGCGCCCCCCCATATTTGGGGGCTTTGTGGAAATTTAGGGGCAGTCTGAGCCAGGAGTTGGGCTTAGACCATTTTTGTTTCAATTGTTTGTTCTACTCTGGGTGTGATACTGCCCGGCAGTCTTGTTCTCCTTTGCCTGCAGGTGGCACTGTCACCACCGGCACGGGTTGGATTACGGGGGTATCACAGCACTTTGGGTGTCCTCTCTCGGCAGCCATGCAGTGGGTGTGGTCTACCCACTGTGCATGCTGGGAGAGGGTACAAAAGGGGCAGACACCTTTTGGCGTGAAGCGATACCATTTAAAATTCACTGCTAGTTGGTGCACAACAGGCAAACTGCATGTGTAATGATTTGGGTCACCATGTGGGGCATCACCGTTAGAGGCTGTAGCGTGTGGATGGATAATAGACCATTGTCCCCTTAAGGTAACGAGCTTCCACGTAACAAACAACAGATACCTCCTGTGCTTGCTGCCACCAGGTCTGTACAAACATCCTGCATCACCAGCTATAATCCTTACGTGCTACACCATGGGCATGGTTTCTTCATAGGTGTAGGACCTATTCATCAGAGGGAGGGTCCGATTCTCTTTGAAGAAGCCACACCCATGGTGTAACGCATAAGGAGGGGGCAGAGCTGGTGACACAGGACATTCGTACAGACTGGAAGGTGACCACTACACACACAATAGGACAGACCTAGCAATCTGGCACTGTGCACTTGAGAAAATAAAAATGGGACAGAGATGCTATGTCTGTCACAAAGATTCAGAAACACAATCAAGAAGATATGGGCATCTGCAGTTAAGCTATTGGAAGATAGGAAATCAAGCATATTATTCTGTTGTGGTCTGGATTTAGCAGCATGGACAGTACATGTAACTGAGACTTTCTGTCTCCACCTCTTTCTGGGGTTTTTCAAAGCCCCTCCCAGAGACAGGAAGTGTTAATAAATATAGATAACACTGTGATATTAGCAGCTAATAGTAGAGGGCAGCAGATCCCGCTACCTTAATAACTTGCAAATACAAGATGAGTCTTTTGCAGACCATGTTAGAAAGCAGAATTATCCAAAACTTAGGTGAATGCATCTGCAAAGCATTCGATAAGTTATGACTTTATCCCAGACAGTAAGTTCATAAAGAAGTAAATAGCCAAGGGCAGGGCTTTTTTTCTCAAACAATAGGTGCTGGAGCTTTACCACGACCCCACAAAACCCCTCCACCCAGACACACCCTCCAAATCACATCAAATAGTGTGTGGTCAGTCAAATTTCACGAAAAACAGTAGGAGGGTCTTAAAGGGGCATTAAATACCAGGATTGCATTACATACAGAGTGCAGAGCTGTCACTTGTAAACACAGAAACCAGACTTCTGTGTTTACAAGTGATTGTGGTGAGCAAGCACCAAAGGGTCTGAGCCAGAAGTGGTGGAACTGAGTTCCACAAAGTTCCCCCTGAAAAAAAGCCCTGGCCAAGGGTATACAAAGATGTATAAATATAGAAGTCATTTTTCCAGAGGCTATTGAGCTATTTAGAATAGAAAAGTTCTTTTTTTTATACTTGTGTTTTTTGTTGTAATCACAAAATACAGCAACAAGTTATATAATAATATAGATATATATACTTTATCTGTCCCAATTATTACAAATGGAGAAATGGATTTCATTTTCGAAATGGAACATTATCTAATAATATCAAAGTCTAGAAAAAACCTCCAGGGAAATTAAATAATGCATTCTTTAACAAGAACAGCTATTAAGATCTGTAGAAGTGACAAAATATAATCAATTAGCATGTGTATTTACTCTCACTGCAGTGGGAGAATAGCTTATGTGCAACCTTGCCAAGATAATCTGTTGTAAAACTCCAGAAACGCACAGGTGTGCAGATCACAGATATTGGATATTTGGCATCTAATGCTTATTTATTTAGTAATGAAGCAATTTTTTCTATAATTCAAATTTTGACCTCTCCTATCTGTAAGTTTGAAGTCTTATAACTATTTCACATTATAGTAAATCAATAGTGCTGCATTAGTTGGAAAGAGTACTTCTCACCACAATGAGGATAAAGTGAATCAACACTCAATCACTAATATCTAATATTGTACAAGTTTAATATAATTTCAAAAGTAGTTTTTAGCCTTTTTCAATCTTCAGACTTTATTAAAATAACACCTGGTGGTCTTGTCAGGAAAGTCCTTGTTCCAGCACTTACTGTTATGTAGTGGCAATTGGCTCCCAAATGAGCTCCTTGTTGTCACCCTGACATGCGTTCTTGGTTTAGACTACAAGTGGCCATGTCAACATGCACCCCCCATGCATCATCCACCATTGTCACTACCAGGAAGCAGTGGCGTACTACGGGTGGTGTGGATTCGCTGGGGGTATAGTGCTGCACCACAAAAAAGTTTGGCAACCGCAGCACCCCCAGTGAGTCTGCACCCTGTTCTTCAGTGACAGTGGGAGCTCAGAGTGAGAGAAAGTTCCCTTCCCTGCTCTGCTCATGACAGAGCCAAGAGCAGGACCTCCCCCACTCTAAGCTCCCAATGCATATGGTCGTATGGTGAGTGAGCTTAGAGAGGAGGGAGAGCTTTACTAAAGATTCAGTACCTGGAAGGTATATAGGGGATGTCTGTACTGAGAAGGAAGGTTTATTTACTGAGGGGTCTGTGCTGGGAAGAGGGGGGTTCTGTGCTGAGGGGTCTGTACTTGGTGGAAGGGTATGTCATAAACTTGGTGGAGATTGAGCTGAAGAGGGGGCTTCCCTTGCCCCTCTTGTCCAACACCCCTAGTACTGGTGACAGGAGGTATGAGGACAAGAGTGTCACGAGGGCAGATGTAGCAGACAGTGGCAGCTATTGGTTGCAGGGCACGGATGACCGTGGATCACCACACTTGATCAGCGGACAGGAGCGAAGCCAGGACACAAGCCAAAAGGTCATCAACAGCTGGGCAGCAAGGTACAGTAACATCAGGCAGAGGCAGGGTCAGGATACAAACCATGGTCAGTTCACAGGTGGGCAGGGAAGGACAGAAATGTATTCCAGAAATGGAGTCAGGGTACAAGCCAAGGTCACAACAAGTAAGCAGGAACCCAAAGACAGGTCAGAGGCAAGCTAGGTCATGCATGGGAAGGCAAATATAGCAGGTCAGGGCACGAGTAAAGCAGGAATTAGCTGAAGACCATTTAACAATCTGTACACACACAATCCAGCTTAAATAGACCATTTGTAGTCTTCCCGTTCCGATACTCTTGCAGGGTGTCTGTACTAGGGGATAAGTGTGTCTGTACTGAAGGGTCTGTACTGGGGGGATAGCTGTACTGAGGGGATAGGAGGAGGGATTTAGAAATGTTAAGGGGTCAGTCTGTACTGAAAGATCTGTGCTGGGGGGAGAGGTCTGTATTGAGAGGTCTGTACCGGGGGGGGGCGGTTCGTCTATACTAAGGGATCTATGCTGGGGGGTCAGTCTGTGCTGGGAATTTTGTGCTGGGGGGGGTCAGTCTGTGCTGGTGGGGTTGGTCTGTGTGGGGGTAAGGGGCACTGAGGGGTCTGTCCTGAAGTAGGTTGGTCTGTTCGGAATGATCAGTTGACTGAATGGTACGGTGTGCCGTGCACTACAGAGGAGATCATTTTTGTTGGCCATGATGCAAAGTGTTCCGACAACGTCACATGTAGCCCTCCTTAGCTGCTTTTGCTTAAACGGGAGTGGTTGGGGAAGGGGAGGTGGTAAAAACTCAACCATGCTTTTTTACCCTCCTCCAATCACAAGAGTAATCAAGGCAATACACTCTCACATGTAACACAGTCATTGAAGAATATACTGTGGGTAAAAGAACTGTGGCATATGTGTGCTGAGTATAGGGTGAGTAGGCTTAGGTTTTATTTATTGCTCCATTAAGCCCCTCCCACTATTAGGGCAATGTGGCCACACCCACAATTAGGCACGGAACACCACTGTATTTCTTCACATCATTTTTTTAAGTGGTGGTGGGGTCATGTAAGAAAAATTATTGGCCATGGTCCCAGATGTTCATACAGGAAAATAGGTCAGGATGATGCACTGATTTGCAGCCAGCTCTGTAGCGAGTGCATGTAGACAGAAAGTGGCTGATAAAAGGCCAAGGAGGATCAGCAGCCCTGAGAAACAAAAATAGATGAACATTTTTTTTTAATTTTACTTCTATTACTTGTTTATTATGGGAAACATGATTCAGTATCAGTTTGTTGTCTTTTCCATTTTGAGTGTCTTCCACACCTCAAGTGTTCACCAAGTATTAGCACCTGAGCTGGCCTTACTATGCACTCAGTGCATTCCCATTTTGGGATACATGGATAATATCCTATTGAGGAAACAGGACAGGCTTTAACCAACAATGTGATGTGGACAGTTCAGGCCCTAAATAGGTTCAGATGGTTCCTGAACCTTCAGAAATCGGCGCTGGAATGGACAAATTGATTGGAGTATCTGGGTCTTATCCTGAACACAGCCCCAAGAAAAAACTCTAAAGCCTCGTACACACGACCGAGTTTCTCGTCTTAAAAAACCCGTTGATTTTCTCGGCGAGATTCTTGTCAAGCTTGACGAGCTTCTTGTCAAGCTTTCCTTGCATACACACTGTCAATTCCAAATTTTGTCGTTGTTCTGCGCGGTCACGTACAGCACATACGACGGCAGTATAAAGGGCAAGTTCGATTTCAATGGCGCCACACCTTGGGCTGCTTTTGCTGATCTCGTGTTACCGCGTGTGAAGTAAAAGTTTGGGAAGAGACGATTCGCGCTTTTCAGTCTTCGTGCTTTCAGTTCGTTACAGCGTGAGGAATGTGCTATCTCATTTACGAAGGCTTGTTTTACCAGAAGAAGCGCTCCCGTCTCATACTTGATTCTGAGCATGCGCGATTTTTTAAGACTCGGAAAAGCATACACACGAACGGTTTTCTCATCGCAAAACAGGCCGACGAGAAACTCGACGAGAAAATCGAGACTCCTGACGAGAAAATAGAGAGCAGGTTCTCTATTTTTCTCGTTGAGATTCCCGGCAGTTTTCTCGACGAGAAACCATATACACGAACGGTTTTCTCGGCAAGAAAGCTCTCTCGGCAGTTTTCTTGTCGTTTTTTGACGAGAAACTCGGTCGTGTGTACGAGGCTTTACAATTTTGCTACCAGACTTGAACTGCACAGGTAAGGATCTGATCAACTCTGTAATTCTGCATGAGTGTTCTGGGCTTCATGATAACCTCCAGGGATAAACTTGGGTTCGGTCCAAACCCATGTTCAGATAAACTAGGAAGGAAGCAGTCAGTGCAAGCCCAATCAGCTGTAGCCTGTGCCCCCTATTCAGTGTCTACTATCACATATTGAAAGCTTACTTTATTTGGTGTGAAGAAATACAATTTTACCCCCGGAAATTCTTTGTGGAAGGAATCCAAAATGTGTTCTAAACCCATCCCAAAACAGTTACATTCATGGCATTCCTTGAATGATAACTGGCACAGTTACTAGTGTGCTCACTGTCATGTCATGCTATCAAATGTGTGATGTCATTGATCACATGTGCAGCACCATGTCAACTGCAGATCATAAAGAGACCAAGATGGCAGATTCCTTGAATGTGAAGAATAAAGCCCTGTACACACGATCGGATTTCCGATGGATTTTAGTCCGATGGATTTGTCCATCAGAAATCCGATGAAACTGTTTTTCATCAGTCTTGGCCACACACCATCAGTCCAAAAACCGACCGTCCCAAACGCGGTGACGTAAAACACTCCGATGAGCCGAGAAAAATGAAGTTCAATGCTTCTGAGCATGCGTCGACTTGATTCTGAGCATGCGTGGGTTTTTTATCCGATGGAGTTCCCCACAGACGATCGGTATTTTCTATCGGTTTTTGATCCATCGGAAAAATTTAAAACATGTTCTATTTTTTGAAACCGATGGAAAAAAGACCGATGGGTCCCATACACAATCGGTTTGTCTGATGAAAACAATCCATTGGATGGTTTTCATCGGTTAAACCGATCGTGTGTACGGGGCTTGAGAGTATTTCGTTTTTTAATACCAGAAAAGGTTAAATATCCTCACTTGCAATCTTGTTTCAGAGATCCCTAGCTTCTCATTTATTAATTAAGACTTTTCTCCCAGCATGTAAATAAGTAATTTGTATACAGATGAAAATACATGCAGTAGTGATACAATGCCTTGAAAAAGTATTCATACCCATTGAAATTTTCCACATTTTGTCATGTTACAACCAAAAATGTAAATGTATTTTATTGGGATTTTATGTGATAGTCCAACACAAAGTGGCACATACAGTCAGGTCCATAAATATTGGGACACCAACACTTTTCTAATCTTTTTGGCTATATACACCACCACAATGGATTTAAAATGAAACAAACAAGATGTGCTTTAACTGCAGACTTTCAGCTTTAATTTGAGGGTATTTACATCCAAATCAGGTGAACGGTGTAGGAATTACAACAGTTTTATATATGTGCCTCCCACTTTTTAAGGGACCAAAAGTAATGGGACAATTGGCTGCTAAGCTGTTCCATGGCCAGGTGTGTGTTATTCCCTCATTATCCCATTTACAAGGAGCAGATAAAAGGTCCAGTGTTCATTTCAAGTGTGCTATTTGCATTTGGAATCTGTTGCTGTCAACTCTCAATATGAGATCCAAAGAGCTGTCATTATCAGTGAAGAAAGCCATCATTAGGCTGAAAAAACAAAACAAACCCATCGAAGAGATAGCAAAAACATTAGGTGTGGCCAAATCAACTGTTTGGAACATCCTTAAAAAGAAAGAACGCACCGGTGAGCTCAGCAACACCAAAAGACCCGGAAGACCACGGAAAACAACTGTGGTGGATGACCAAAGAATTCTTTCCCTGGTGAAGAAAACACCCTTCACAACAGTTGGCCAGATCAAGAACACTCTCCAGGAGGTAAGTGTATGTGTTTCAAAGTCAACAATCAAGAAAAGACTTCACCAGAGTGAATACAGAGGGTTCACCACAAGATGTAAACCATTGGTGAGCCTCAAAAACAGGAAGGCCAGATTAGAGTTTGCCAAACAACATCTAAAAAAGCCTTCACAGTTCTGGAACAACATCCTATGGACAGATGAGACCAAGATCAACTTGTACCAGAGTGATGGGAACAGAAGAGTATGAAGAAGGAAAGGAACTGCTCATGATCCAAAGCATACCACCTCATCAGTGAACATGGTGGTGGTAGTCTCATGTCGTGGGCATGTATGGCTGCCAATGGAACTGGTTCTCTTGTATTTATTGATGATGTGACTGCTGACAAACGCAGCAGGATGAATTCTGAAGTGTTTCGGGCAATATTATCTGCTCATATTCAGCCAAATGCTTCAGAACTTATTGGACGGCGCTTCACAGTGCAGATGGACAATGACCAGAAGCATACTGCGAAAGCAACCAAAGAGTTTTTTAAGGGAAAGAAGTGGAATGTTATGCAATGGCCAAGTCAATCACCTGACCTGAATCCGATAGAGCATGCATTTCACTTGCTAAAGACAAAACTGAAGGGAAAATGCCCCAAGAACAAGCAGGAACTGAAGACAGTTGCAGTAGAGGCCTGGCAGAGCATCACCAGGGATGAAACCCAGCCTCTGGTGATGTCTATGCGTTCCAGACTTCAGGCTGTAATTGACTGCAAAGGATTTGCAACCAAGTATTAAAAAGTGAAAGTTTGATTTATGATTGTTAATCTGTCCCATTACTTTTGGTCCCTTAAAAAGTGGGAGGCACATATACAAACTGTTGTTATTCCTACACCGTTCATCTGATTTGGATGTAAATACCCTCAAATTAAAGCTGAAAGTCTGAAGTTAAAGCACATCTTGTTTGTTTAATTTCAAATCCATTGTGGTGGTGTCCCAATATTTAGGGACCTGACTGTAATTGTGAAGTCAAAGGAAAATGATAAATGGTTTTGGATTTTTATTTTTTTTAATAAATATCTGAAAAGTGTGGCATGCATTTGTATTCAGCCCCCTTTACTCTGATACACATAACTAAAATCTAGTGGAACCAATTGCCTTCAGAAGTCACCTAATTATTTAATAGTCCACTTGGGTGTAATTTAATCTCAGTACAAATACAGCTGTTCTGTGAAGCCCTCAGAGGTTTGTTAGAGAACCTTAGTGAACAAACAGCATCATGAAGGCCAAGGAACACATCAGACAGGTTAGGGATAGCGTTGTGGAGAAGTTTAATGCAGGGTTAGGTTATAAAAAAAATATCCCAAGCTTCGAACATCTCACAGAGCACTGTTCAATCTATCATCCAAAAATGGAAACTGCAAACCTACCAAGACATGGCCATCCACCTAAACTGACAGGCTGGGCAAGGAGAGCATTAATCAGAGATGCAGCCAAGAGGCCCAAGGGAACTCTGGAGAAGCTGCAGAGATCCACAGCTCAGGTGGGAGTGTCTGTCCACAGGACAACTATTAGTCATGCACTCCACAAATCTGGCCTTTATGGAAGAGTGGCAAGAAGAAAGCCATTGTTTAAAGCAGGGTTTCTCAACTCCAGTCCTCGAGGCGCACCAACAGGTCATGTTTTTGGGATTTCCATTGATTTGCACAGGTGATTTGAGCAGTTTCACTGCCTTAGTAATTACCACAGCTGTTTCATCTGCAGGAGATCACAAAAACATGACCTGTTGGTGCGCCTTGAGGACTGGAGTTGAGAAACACTGGTTTAAAGAAAGCCATAAGAAGTCCAGTTTGCAGTTTGCAAGAAGCTATGTGGGAGGACACAGCAAATATGTAGAAGAAGGTGCTCCGGTCAGATGAGACCAAAATGTTACTTTTTGACCTAAAAGCAAAACGCATTATATGGCGGAAAACTAACACTGCACATCAGCCTGAGCACACCATCCCCACTGTGAAACATAGTGGTGGCAACATCATGTTGTGGGGATGCTTTTCTTCAGCAGGGACAGGGAAGCTGGTCAGAGTTGAAGGGAAGATGGATGGAGCCAAATACAGGGCAATCTTAGAAGAAAACCTGTTAGAGTCTGCAAAAGACTTGAGACTGGAGTGGAGGTTCACGTTCCAGCAGGACAACAACCCTAAACATACAGCCAAAGCTACAATGGAATGTTTTAGATCAAAGCATATTTATGTGTTAGAATGGCCCAGTCAAATTCCAGACCTAAATCCAATTGAGAATCTGTGGCAAGACTTGAAAATTGCTGTTCACAGACACTCTCCATCCAATCTGACAGAGCTTGAGCAATTTTGCAAAGAAGAATGGGCAAATATTTTACTCTCTAGATGTGCAAAGCTGGTAGAGACATATCCAAAAAGACTTGCAGCTGTAATTGCAGCGAAAGGTGGTTCTATAAAGTGTTGACTTAGGGGAGCTGAATACAAATGCACGCCACACTTTTCACATATTTATTTGTAAAAAAAATGAAAACCATTCATTATTTTCCTTCCACTTCACAACTATGTGCCACTATGTGTTGGTGTCATGTACCTGGTAGGAGTCTGAGATGATGAGGTCGGCCTCTCTTGTATCTCCGGCCCAAGCTTCACTGGAGGTGGAACAGATGGTGGCAAGGGTCAGGAGGAACACGAGTGCCTGTATATGTTGCGTGCAGAACTGGTACGTAGAGTTGCAGGCGTGGAAGTTCGGGCAGCCGGTAAGGAGCTGGACCCAGGGAAGCTGAGATGGAAGACAGCTGGCACTGGCACTTGGAGACTGCATAGAGCCAAGCAGGAGGCAGGAGCAAGGTCACAAGGATAGCCGGATTCAGTAGCAGGCAGGCAGCGAGGTAACAAGACATTAGGCAGAAGCAGGTCAGATGGAAGCCGGGATCAGGAACCTGTAATCTGAGGTAATCAGAGTCCAGAGACAGGGTCGAGGAAAGCCAAGTTCAGCAACAGGTATCAAGCAGAGATTAAACAGGATTCATGATATCAGGACACAGCTAAAGACCAGTCAGCAGGAGTCAGGGCACCCTTTAAATAGGCCGTCTGGCGCCAACTGGGGCTAGGGGCGCAGTCCTGTGTGTGCACGCAGTGCGATGCGCATGCGCATTAGTGCGCGTAGGAATCTGCTGTTGCCCATGAGCACGCGCATGCGCACGTGTGCGCACAGAACGTATTCTGACAATTCTCTTACAGTTGGTCTACCACATAAAATCCCAAAAAATACATTTACGTTTTGGTGGTAACGTAACAAAATGTGGAAAATTTCAAGGGGTGTGAATAATTTTTCAAGGCACTGTATGTGACTATAAGTTTAAAGATTCCTAAATGGTTGAGGACAGAAACCTCCACTGCCAGCGGCAATGTTCGTTGCCTTGTGTCTTTCAAGGTTTGCCATAAGCAGTCAAGAGAAAAGAAAAAGAAAAGATAATGATGAAAAGGAAAAACAGGGATAAAGGGGAATATGTAGCCCTAAATGACAAGGCATAGTACCTAGATGAGTAGGAGAAAGGTAGGGGGAAAAAAGGGGGTGGGGGAGGGGAATGGGAGTAAAGAGGAAGTAGGGGAGGGTGCCAGAGGGGAGACGGCGCAACCCAGTAGATGTCCGTACTAGGCAATGTTGTAATGGACCATTGGGGTTATTCTGGTATCTGATCCTGTACAAGGAGCCATGTAGAATGCTCCAATCCCTTTAAGTCTGCCCTGCAGTAAGGGGGATAGCATCTCTTGATATGTGGATGAAAATGTGATTTTCCATGTTCTCTATATCGGTAATTTTGCTCAACAAAAAATTGGCACAGTAAAATCCACTCATTCAAATATAAGTGTAATATTTGATTTAAAAAAACATTTTTTTTTTTTTTTTATATAATTATAATAACTGATAACCAATTCATTTTTTCATATAAAATTTATTGATAATTCAATAAAGGGTTCATAAAATAATTTTTATATTGCATATGGATTATATAACTGTAGCGGCCTCACCCCATCTCTTTCTTCTAGGGGTATCACACACGATAGGGTGAGATGCGCTACGGCCCATGTCCTCCCCATAGCTGTGGGTGAGGTGAAGGCCAGTACCAGATATTTCCTCGGGCCTATGTGCTTCTGTAAAGGATTAAGTCCTGCTGTGCCAACACTTCCCTTTGCTCCCATTAACCAGAGTTCCACACACCGATCACAGTCCAACTCTTGTTTTATTGCATTTCTCAAAATAAACAGTGCTTCAGTAGCCAACTGGTTGCGACTTGATAATATTTTGATACCGGGGGTGAGCAGGTCGAGGCACTATCCTAATTACCAGCTAAACCACTGCGATCTCGCCAGAGGCCCATCCGTCACTGGGTTGATGCTGGGTTGATGCTGCTCCAGACTCTCCGAATGGGTAACCTCCCCGGCCTCCTCACCTCAGACATGGGCCCCATCCACTTCAGGGACCCTCGGACTTCTCCACCCTTGCGGGACCCAGTCGAAGTCACTGGGCCCCAGGCCTCCTGGTTTAGTACCTCACCCCAGGCTGAAGGTGCCTGGGATGGACTCCAACTCCATTCCGGTCAGGCCTAGGGCACCTGAGCCGGAATCCGGAACTGCCCGCACCCAGGCCTAAGGTGCCTGGGCGCGTGATGAAGAACCTCCAGAAGAGCAAGACCTCGTGACCAGGGCATCTCCCCCTTTTATCCCCTCCAATGACGCCACGGCAGGTTCCCCGCCCTCGCCGTACCATCTCCGAGAAGGGACAAAAAGGACAGCACTATAGCAGTGAATCTACCTTGAGCCTGCGGGCACTCACCACCCACCGGCCACGGAGATTATTACACCTCCCAATCCTCCACGAATACAAATGGTCATTACTCCCATACCTACACACCTGAACTTCCACCCAGGTGTACCCCACCTAAATTTAAAGACCCCGCTAAATAACTATTTGCCAAACTGGGTTATATGAAATTATGTATAACATTACCGTATTTGCCAGCGTATAAGGCGACTGGGCGTATAAGACGACCCCCTAATTTTCCAGATAAAATTTGAGTTTTGGGATATACTCGCCGTATAAGACGACCCCCTTCCGACTTGCCATGCCTCACCATACCTCACTGTGCCCCATTACATACCTCACTGTGCCCCATTGCATACCTCACTGTGCCCCATTGCATACCTCACTGTGCCCCATTGCATACCTCACTGTGCCCCTCAACGATCACTTACCTTATCCCTGGCATGTAGAATCTCCAGTCAGACCGCGGCCGTCCATTTTTCAAATACCGCGCCTCCTCCCCGTGCTGTTCTGTGATAGGGGGAAACACTCAGCTTCCCAGCAGACACTGTGTTCAGTGTTCCGCCTATCACAGATGCCCTCTCATCCGAGGCCAAGGACGAGAGGGCATCCGTGATAGGCGGAACACTAAACAGAGGCTCTGCTGGGAAGCTGAGTGTTCCGCCTATCACGGAACAGCACGAGGAGGAGGAGCGGCTTTTGAAAAATGGACGCGGTCTGACTGGAGATTCTACATGTCAGGTACGTACCGGCGTATAAGACGACCCCCGACTTTGGAGAAGATTTTTATGGGGTAAAAAATCGTCTTATACGCCGGAAAATATGGTAATCTTACCCACCAAAGTGTATGATGACTCACATGTTTACATCAATGGTGGTTGAGGTTATTGTGGAGAGATTCAATTGATCTTTGCATCTTGATTATTTTTAAAAAACATTTTTGTCATAAATCTTTTTTACCTCAAATTTTGAGTGTAATACCAAGTATTGATTGTACTTTGGTAGTATAGTTTGTTTTAAAAAATATACAAAGTAATATTTATGTCCAAAAAAGGTGACACCAAGAGGATGCATGGCTGGATTGGACTTCTGGTGTCATGCACATCCAATTGTATTTCTACGCTGTTAGTAGATGTAGCAAGGTTCCACTTTGCAATGTAGATATAGACTACAGTTTGACAATTAAGAAGGAACTTAGCTCCCTCCGGTGTACAATTTGTTATATTGCAGTAATTTATTCGCTTCAATGATATTAAAGCGTGAAACAGTGCACTGTGAAACAGACTACACTACCCACAGTGCAGCTGTGCTACCAGGATGCACTGCATCACTGCACAGCCTGCTGGGAGAGGTTATTTAAAGGAAGGGAGGAGTTACATTCTGTCTCTTGGGACGTGGCCATCTATCCAGAAGGAAGCCTGCATTGAGGCCGGTTTCCAGTGTGTCCAGGCCCAAGAAGCCTGGGCCCACCGTCGCCAGAGCCTGCCTGTCTAATCTTGTGAGAGGGATCCTCATCGTGGGTGTCCAGCTCACACTCCACAGCAACCAGAGTCGTCCATCCATCCACACCTACTACAGCTCTGCGGAGGATCGGAGACTGCAAGTTGCGGAGCATACCGGAGAACTGAGGCCTTGTTTGGTGAGAAGGGCACCTGCCCAACGACAATTAACTGAATCGCAGGGAGGTGGGCCTTATAGACTTGCCACCATTGTTTCTTTGGAAAGTTAACACGCCACGTGCAAGGACACATTGCATCCCACAGTGGAAGTGTATTTAAAGTATTGGCGCCTGTGTCGCCCGCAAGTCATATACATTGATAATTACTTCGGATGTTGTTTCTGACTTTCCCATACTTGTTGGATTACAAATGTTATGTGCACCAACGATTGCTAGCAAAGACTCCTACTACTGAAGGATCTGTACACTGAACATAGTCAGGCCTGACTAGAACTGATAGTGACGGGACGCGGGTACAATATTGCCCATTAGGGGGAGCTCGCGAGCATAGGTCTGTTACTTACGTAGAAAGTGCGCATTAAGACTGTGTTTTATTACTGTCATTATATATATTTACATCATTGACTTTGCAGGGCCCTGCACAAGTCAACAGTGCCTATGTTTAATTTTTCTGTCTTTTACCACTGAGTAAAATTGATTCTGGTTATGCAGGAAACTGTGTGGAGTTCTCATTACTCATTGTGGACAAGTGGCCAGCATAAGGTAACCATATCTAATTGTAAGTTCAATCCTTTTATGATATCATTGTGGTTCCCAGTCAACAGTGGGTTTCACAATCATTGCGTGGTCCAGTTGTGCCAAGGGAGGGTTCGAGCCGCTCTGTTTTGTGTGCATGTTTTTGCTGATTTCTGGTTGCCTTAAAGCGGAGGTTCCGCGGTCCCTCGTTTTTTTTTTTCTAGGTGCATGTAATGGGGTTACAGATAACATGTTAGTACTCACTTGTCCTGCGATTAGAGACGTCCCCCGTCTATTTCCGTTCTAAATAATAACTTTTATAAATAGATCTTGTTCTTTGCCATTTTGCTTGTGGGCACTGTGAAGCCCACAAGCAGAGACTTCCGGGATGCGGTGAATGCATCCCAGCATTCACCGCTGTATCATCAGTGTTGACGGTGACCTTATTCTGCCAGCTCTGTTCTGCGCATGCGCAACACTTTAGCAGATTTCGCCCGCTCTGACCTGCGCATGCGCAACACTTGCGTGTCCATTCACGGCAGATCTCCGAAAATAGCCGAATGGATTATAACCCATATTCGGCGCATGCGCTTTGAGCACAATATTGTGCCACACGCTCCCGATGCTCGCTCCACTCAGCAAGGGGGGCGGGTGTATTACTATTCTAATGAGCGGATGCATGTTTAAATAAAGAAATTGATGGACAGAGAGGGCGGGTAGTTCAATGTGGATGGCCGATTTGAATACTTGTCAGAGAATTGTTAAAAAAAAAAGACATAAGATTTTTTTTAACAATTCTCTGACAAGTATTCATATCGGCCATCCACATTGAACTACCCGCCCTCTCTGTCCATCAATTCCTTTATTTAAACATGCATCCGCTCATTATAATAGCAATACACCCGCCCCCCTTGCTGAGTGGAGCGAGCATCGGGAGCGTGCGGCAACGACTGTCACAATACCCTGTTGATTGCGCAGTCGCAGTCTACAGCTCTTAATGTTCGGCAATTTTCGGAGCTAGAGCGCTGCGCCTGCGCAGTCCAGGGCTGGCAGAATCCGCAACGGCTCCCAGGAGACATTGCGAGCACCTCCCAGAAATCAACGGGGCTCCGAGGAAAGAAAGATACGCCCACTCCCGCGGGAGGAATACCCGGAAGTCCACATTAAAACGACTGATTCACGGTAAGTACAACCACAAGAAAAAAAATCAATAGGAATATGCATATGTATCTGCTAGCAAGATCACTATAAGATAATGTCAGTATTTAGGGTGAACCTCCGCTTTAATGTAAGTGTTTAGTGTGCTGTTTTAATAAACCCTTTGTTGGAACATACTGCACTATGAGGCTTTCCTCTTCTTCCCATATATGCTCTGGGATTTACCCTGGAGCATTTAGATTTGATATCAGCTCTTCCATCGACATAGAGGCTTCTGGGTCTATTGATGAATTGGATTTGCTGCCATAGCTCAGCCTGTTTGAGTTCGTTGGGATTATCTACTAGGGCTTGATATCTTTACCTTCACCGTATGTCTTCCTACTGATACGGAGGTTCCTGAATCCATTGATGAATTGGATCTGCTGCTACAGCATAGCCTGTTGGAGTTCAATGGGAGTATTATCCAGCGCTTGATACTTTTGCCATCTGGTAAGAAGTGAATTTATGTGGTGATGGGTAGGGATGAGCTTCGTGTTCGAGTCGAACATACGTTCGACTCGAACATCGGCTGTTCGATCGTTCGACGAAGATCGAACGATTTGGGCCGTTCGCGCCAAATTCGAGTGACGCGAACGGCCCACAATGCACTACGCCATCGCAGTGTCATCCAGGCGCTGTGATTGGCCAAGCATGCACTGTGACCCCGCATGCTTGGCCAATCACAGCGCCGGCAGCGAGGAGAGCAATGATTGGCCACAGGCAGGATGCCTGTGGCCAATTATTGCTGAGGGTGTTTAGTACACGCCCCACACTATAAAAGGCCGCCAGCACGGCGGCCTAGTGTAGTGTGTTCCGGAGCAGGGATAGAGCAGCATAGGCAGGGACAGTGACTGTTATTTCTTTCTTGCTTAACCTGGATTCCTTTAGTTTAGGGAAAGAGAAGGATAGGTAGGGAGAGTGTCAGTGTGTTTTGTGCTTGTGCTATAGTGTGCTTAAAAAAAACATTTATTCTAGGGACAGAAAACTGTAGGTAGGGACAGTGTCAGTTTCTTTCACTCTGCAAGTCCTTGTTTCCAGGGACCTGGAAGGACAGTGAGTGAATTGTCCTTGTGCTATATTGTGCTTAAAAAAACATTTATTCTAGGGACAGAAAACTGTAGGTAGGGAGAGTGTCAGTTTCTTTCACTCTGCAAGTCCTTGTTTCCAGGGACCTGTAAGGACAGTGAGTGAATTGTCCTTGTGCTATATTGTGCTTAAAAAAAACATTTATTCTAGGGACAGAAAACTGTAGGTAGGGAGAGTGTCAGTTTATTTCACTCTGCAAGTCCTTGTTTCCAGGGACCTGGAAGGACAGTGAGTGAATTCTCCTTGTGCTATATTGTGCTTAAAAAAAACATTTATTCTAGGGACAGAAAACTGTAGGTAGGGAGAGTGTCAGTTTATTTCACTCTGCAAGTCCTTGTTTCCAGGGACCTGGAAGGACAGTGAGTGAATTGTCCTTGTGTTATATTGTGATTAAAAAAAACATTTTTTCTAGGGACAGAAAACTGTAGGTAGGGAGAGTGTTTTTTTTCTTTCACTCTGCAAGTCCTTGTTTCCAGGGACCTGTAAGGACAGTGAGTGAATTGTCCTTGTGCTATATTGTGCTTAAAAAAAACATTTATTCTAGGGACAGAAAACTGTAGGTAGGGAGAGTGTCAGTTTATTTCACTCTGCAAGTCCTTGTTTCCAGGGACCTGGAAGGACAGTGAGTGAATTGTCCTTGTGCTATATTGTGATTAAAAAAAACATTTTTTCTAGGGACAGAAAACTGTAGGTAGGGAGAGTGTTTTTTTTCTTTCACTCTGCAAGTCCTTGTTTCCAGGGACCTGTAAGGACAGTGAGTGAATTGTCCTTGTGCTATATTGTGATTAAAAAAAACATTTTTTCTAGGGACAGAAAACTGTAGGTAGGGAGAGTGTTTTTTTTCTTTCACTCTGCAAGTCCTTGTTTCCAGGGACCTGTAAGGACAGTGAGTGAATTGTCCTTGTGCTATATTGTGCTTAAAAAAAACATTTATTCTAGGGACAGAAAACTGTAGGTAGGGAGAGTGTCAGTTTATTTCACTCTGCAAGTCCTTGTTTCCAGGGACCTGGAAGGACAGTGAGTGAATTGTCCTTGTGCTATATTGTGATTAAAAAAAACATTTTTTCTAGGGACAGAAAACTGTAGGTAGGGAGAGTGTTTTTTTTCTTTCACTCTGCAAGTCCTTGTTTCCAGGGACCTGTAAGGACAGTGAGTGAATTGTCCTTGTGCTATATTGTGCTTAAAAAAAACATTTATTCTAGGGACAGAAAACTGTAGGTAGGGAGAGTGTCAGTTTATTTCACTCTGCAAGTCCTTGTTTCCAGGGACCTGGAAGGACAGTGAGTGAATTGTCCTTGTGTTATATTGTGATTAAAAAAAACATTTTTTCTAGGGACAGAAAACTGTAGGTAGGGAGAGTGTTTTTTTTCTTTCACTCTGCAAGTCCTTGTTTCCAGGGACCTGTAAGGACAGTGAGTGAATTGTCCTTGTGCTATATTGTGATTAAAAAAAACATTTTTTCTAGGGACAGAAAACTGTAGGTAGGGAGAGTGTTTTTTTTCTTTCACTCTGCAAGTCCTTGTTTCCAGGGACCTGTAAGGACAGTGAGTGAATTGTCCTTGTGCTATATTGTGCTTAAAAAAAACATTTATTCTAGGGACAGAAAACTGTAGGTAGGGAGAGTGTCAGTTTATTTCACTCTGCAAGTCCTTGTTTCCAGGGACCTGGAAGGACAGTGAGTGAATTGTCCTTGTGCTATATTGTGATTAAAAAAAACATTTTTTCTAGGGACAGAAAACTGTAGGTAGGGAGAGTGTTTTTTTTCTTTCACTCTGCAAGTCCTTGTTTCCAGGGACCTGTAAGGACAGTGAGTGAATTGTCCTTGTGCTATATTGTGCTTAAAAAAAACATTTATTCTAGGGACAGAAAACTGTAGGTAGGGAGAGTGTCAGTTTATTTCACTCTGCAAGTCCTTGTTTCCAGGGACCTGGAAGGACAGTGAGTGAATTGTCCTTGTGCTATATTGTGATTAAAAAAAACATTTTTTCTAGGGACAGAAAACTGTAGGTAGGGAGAGTGTTTATTTTTCTTTCACTCTGCAAGTCCTTGTTTCCAGGGACCTGTAAGGACAGTGAGTGAATTGTCCTTGTGCTATATTGTGATTAAAAAAAACATTTTTTCTAGGGACAGAAAACTGTAGGTAGGGAGAGTGTTTTTTTTCTTTCACTCTGCAAGTCCTTGTTTCCAGGGACCTGTAAGGACAGTGAGTGAATTGTCCTTGTGCTATATTGTGCTTAAAAAAAACATTTATTCTAGGGACAGAAAACTGTAGGTAGGGAGAGTGTCAGTTTATTTCACTCTGCAAGTCCTTGTTTCCAGGGACCTGGAAGGACAGTGAGTGAATTCTCCTTGTGCTATATTGTGCTTAAAAAAAACATTTATTCTAGGGACAGAAAACTGTAGGTAGGGAGAGTGTCAGTTTATTTCACTCTGCAAGTCCTTGTTTCCAGGGACCTGTAAGGACAGTGAGTGAATTGTCCTTGTGCTATATTGTGATTAAAAAAAACATTTTTTCTAGGGACAGAAAACTGTAGGTAGGGAGAGTGTCAGTTTCTTTCACTGTGAAAGTCCTTGTTTCAAGGGACAGAGAAGGACACCTGAAGGTAGCCCTTATTGCTTTTTTCCCATCTCCCTGCAGGCCATCTATTAGAATGTCTGGAAGGCAAACAAGGAGAGGCAGACAGTCAGGAGGCAATAAAAGAGGGCAAGCAGGCTCTGTGTCTGGGGGCAACAGTGCTGGTCGTGGACGCGGTGCATTGTCATCAGCACATGGCCATGGGACACGCTTGTCCTTCTTTTCGGCAGCTGGACATGTTGAGCCACATCATGCCGAAGACTTGGTAGAGTGGATGACCAAGCCCTCCTCCTCCTCCTCATCCTCTCTCACCCAGGCTCAGGGTACTGGAAAAGCAGCTGCCAAAGCGTCGTCTTCCCTGGTATCAATGTCAGACAAATCATCAGTCACTCCTTCCCTAGACCCACCATGTCCTCCTCCTGAGGAGTCCCCCGAACTGTTTCAGCACAGTGTTGGGTACATGCTCCAGGAGGATGCCCAGCGTTTCGAAGGGTCTGATGATGAAACCCAGCTAGAGGAAGGCAGTAGCGTGAGAGCAGACAGAGGGGATGCTCAAGAAGGACACCAATCTGGCAGTCATGTTCCAGCAGCTGCAGCATACTGCCAGATTGGCTCCAGTGATGAGGAGGGAGGGGATGATGAGGTCACTGACTCCACGTGGGTGCCTAATAGGAGAGAGGAGGAGGAGGAGGATGAGGAGGAGGCACATCTCCAACGAGGCAGGATGCCCTTTGGTGGCCAGCGTAAGGGCAGTACACCGACGGAATCACACCGCAGAGCTCCGCCTGTGCAGGGCGCTGCCTCTGCCCGTCATTCAAAAAGTTCTTTGGTGTGGGCCTTTTTTGAGGCTAGTGCATCAGATCGCACAGCTGCTGTTTGCAACATATGTCTCAAGCGTATATCGCGTGGCCAAAACATCAGCCGCTTGGGTACCACATGCCTGACCAGACATATGTTGACCTGCCATGCAGCTCGTTGGCAAGCCTACCTCAAAGACCCACACCAAAGAACAAAGCGGACCTCTCCTTGCACCGCATCAGCTGGGATCTCCAACCCCACTATAACTTCAGTCCTCTCTGAAACATGCACTGAGAGGAATGAAGGTGTAGAATTAGGTGTGTCACAGCCAAGTACTTGCGCCCACTCTGCTAGCAGTACACCGACGTCCGATTCTAGCAGGCAAATTTCCCTGCCCCAGCTGCTGGACCGTCGAAAGAAGTTCACTCCCAGCCATCCACATGCCCAGCGGTTGAATGCTAGCTTGGCTAAATTGCTAGCGCTTCAACTGCTGCCTTTTCAGTTGGTAGACTCGGCCCCCTTCCGTGAGTTTGTGCAATGTGCAGTTCCTCAGTGGCAGGTTCCCAAACGCCACTTTTTCTCACGGAAGGCTATTCCGGCTCTCTACCGGCATGTGGAAGGCAATGTCTTGGCCTCGCTGGACAGGGCGGTCAGCGGTAAGGTGCATATTACCGCTGACTCATGGTCCAGCAGGCATGGACAGGGACGTTACCTTTCTTTCACGGCCCATTGGGTCACTCTTTTGGCAGCTGGGAAGGATTCAGGACAAGGTGCAGTAGTGTTGGAGGTTGTCCCACCGCCACGCCTCCAAAATGCTACTACTGGTTGTGACACACCTCTCTCCTCCACCCCCTCCTCTTCTTCTTCCTCCATGGCCTCTTCCTGTGGTTTGTCCTATGAACCAGCGGTGCTCCGTAGCCGTTCACGGGGCTACGCAAGTACGCAGGCAAAAAGATGCCATGCCGTGCTTGCGCTGGTGTGTTTGGGGGACAGAAGCCACACTGGGGCAGAGGTCCTGTCTGCTCTGCAGGGCCAGGCCGAGAGGTGGTTGACGCCACGCCAGCTTAAGCCAGGAATGGTGGTTTGCGACAATGGCACCAACCTCCTCTCCGCCCTCCGACAGGGACAACTGACCCATGTGCCCTGTGTGGCTCACGTCCTTAACCTGGTGGTGCAGCGCTTCTTGGGCAGGTACCCGGGCTTACAGGATGTCCTGAGGCAGGCCAGGAAAGTCTGTGTGCATTTCCGCAGATCTTATAATGCCAGTGCTCGCCTGGCTGAGCTGCAAAAGGAGTTGAACCTGCCCAAGAACCGCCTTATATGTGACATGCCCACCAGGTGGAACTCAACGTTGGCCATGCTGCAGCGGCTGCACACGCAGCAGAGGGCCATCAATGAGTACCTGTGCGACTACGGCACCAGGACAGGGTCAGGGGAGCTTGGTTTTTTTTCTCCACGCCAGTGGGGCATGATCAGGGATGCATGCACTGTCCTGGCACCATTTGAGGAGGCCACGAGGATGGTGAGCAGTGACAGTGCATGCATCAGTGACACTGTACCTCTTGTCCACCTGTTGGAGCACACGCTGCGTGGAATAATGGACAGGGCACTTGAGGCAGAACAGAGGCAGGAAGAGGAGGACTTCCTTGCCTCTCAAGGCCCCCTTTACCCAGACAGTGTTCCTTCTGTCCCACCCATCGCACAGGAAGAGGAGGAGGAGGAGGAGGAGGAGGAGGAGGAGGAGGATTGTGTCAGCATGGAGGTGGAGGCTGGCACTCAGCATCATCAGCAGCAGTCTTTTAGGGATGATTTACAGTCCCAAGAAACCAGTGGACTTGTACGTGGCTGGGAGGAGGTGGCTGCGGATCATGTCGTCCTTAGTGACCCAGAGGACTCCGGAGCGAATGCCTCAGCAAAACTACGCTGCATGGCCTCCCTGATCCTGCAAAGTCTGCGGAAGGATCCTCGTATTCTTCGGATCAAGGAGAGGGACCATTACTGGCTGGCCACTCTCCTTGATCCACGGTACAAGGGTAAGGTTGCGGACCTTATGTTACCGTCGCAGAGGGAGCAGAGGATGAGACAACTCCGGGAGGCCTTGCAGAAAGGTCTGTGCAACGCGTTCCCAGAGACTGGGAGGTTGCAAACTCCTGGTCCTGGACAACGAGTTGCTGAGGCTTCGGCCAGTCAAAGAAGGAGCGGTGGGGAAGGTGGCCGTCTGACCGATGCGTTCAGACAATTCTTTAGTCCGCAGCCCCAAAGTATGATCGGTTCCAGCAACCATCGCCAGCGTCTGATAAACATGGTGCAGGAATATCTAGGGGCAAGGTCAGACTTGGACACCTTCCCCACCGAAAATCCTCTGGCTTACTGGGTCTTGAGGATGGATCACTGGCCAGAGCTTGCACAGTATGCAATTGAGCTACTGGCCTGTCCTGCATCCAGCGTTCTTTCGGAACGCACATTCAGTGCTGCTGGAGGATTTGTCACGGATCACAGGGTGCGCCTGTCCACCGACTCGGTTGATCGACTGACTTTCATCAAGATGAACCAGTCTTGGATCACCACCAGCTACCACACACCTGATGCTGATATAACAGACTAATTGATTTTAACATGTCACATCCCTTCAAGACTGATGCTGATGCTGAGTGCCTGTGCTGTTATGTTGACTGGCTATCCTCCTCCTCCGAGTCCTCAATGATACGATTGATGATGATAGCTTGTAAGATCATTTTTGTTTATGGGTGCCGCCACCAGTGCCTAACGCCCAATTTTTCAGCCCCTGTTTAACAGGGGCGTGTAATTACAATTTTTGAAGCAATACTTTGCAACAGGGCTCATTGCTGTGCTCCAAGTACAGTATCTGTGAGGAGTTGCAGTGTTGTGCCACCAGTGCCTAAGGCCCAATTTTTCAGCCCCTGTTTAACAGGGGCGTGTCATTACAATTTTTGAAGCAATACTTTGCAACAGGGCTCATTGGTGTGCTCCAAGTACAGTATCTGTGAGGAGTTGCAGTGTTGTGCCACCAGTGCCTAAGGCCCAATTTTTCAGCCCCTGTTTAACAGGGGCGTGTCATTACAATTTTTGAAGCAATACTTTGCAACAGGGCTCATTGCTGTGCTCCAAGTACAGTATCTGTGAGGAGTTGCAGTGTTGTGCCACCAGTGCCTAAGGCCCAATTTTTCAGCCCCTGTTTAACAGGGGCGTGTCATTACAATTTTTGAAGCAATACTTTGCAACAGGGCTCATTGGTGTGCTCCAAGTACAGTATCTGTGAGGAGTTGCAGTGTTGTGCCACCAGTGCCTAAGGCCCAATTTTTCAGCCCCTGTTTAACAGGGGCGTGTCATTACAATTTTTGAAGCAATACTTTGCAACAGGGCTCATTGCTGTGCTCCAAGTACAGTATCTGTGAGGAGTTGCAGTGTTGTGCCACCAGTGCCTAAGGCCCAATTTTTCAGCCCCTGTTTAACAGGGGCGTGTCATTACAATTTTTGAAGCAATACTTTGCAACAGGGCTCATTGGTGTGCTCCAAGTACAGTATCTGTGAGGAGTTGCAGTGTTGTGCCACCAGTGCCTAAGGCCCAATTTTTCAGCCCCTGTTTAACAGGGGCGTGTCATTACAATTTTTGAAGCAATACTTTGCAACAGGGCTCATTGCTGTGCTCCAAGTACAGTATCTGTGAGGGGTTGCAGTGTTGTGCCACCAGTGCCTAAGGCCCAATTTTTCAGCCCCTGTTCAACAGGGGCATGTAATTACAATTCTTGATCTAATAATTCACAGCAGGGCCCATTGCTGCACCCACCAAGAGTAACTGTCAGGGCTTACAGTGTTGTGGCACCAGCACCACCATCAAAGGCCCAATTTTTACTACCACTGTTCAACAATTATATGTAATTAAAATTCCTGATATAATAGTTGACAGCAGGGCGTTCCAGCACCAACCAAGAGTAACTGTGAGTGCTTACAGTGTTGTGCCAACACCAACAACTAAGGGGCCTATTTCTGCAGAGTATATACGGCAGGTCCCTACTTTCAAACATCCAACTTACAAACGACTCCTACTTGCAAACGCAAGAAGACAACAGGAAGTGAGAGGAAATCTACCACTAGGAAGGAAAATTCTCTCCTGTAAGAATAAATATGGGAGAAAGGTGTCTCCTCTGTACTGATGCTTTATCAGCAATCCTTGTTTCAAGAAAAACACCACATTTCAAAAACAGTTGTCATTGGGACGGAAAGTGAGGTGAAATGTTCTGAACAGGGGCACAGACAGCAAAACAAATGTTACAGGGGTGATAACCCTTACCTATGTTTTCCAAAAAGTTTAAAAATAGATTTTTGGTCTGGAGCTACACTTCAACAATGTACCTGTTCAAAATTACAAACAGACTCTACATAAGAACAAACCTACAGTCCCTGTCTTGTATGCACCGCCTGTATAGGGCTGTTCAGAGTATATAGGGCCTTTTTTATTTTATGTGCGGGGTTCCCCTTAATATCCATACAAGACCCAAAGGGGCTGGTAATGGGCTGGGGTAGGGGGGGGGGGGGGGTCATGGGGTAGCTATGCCATTTTTCTTAAAGAATTTCATCCATATTACCGGGACCAGACATTACATTAAAGCCGCAAGCAGTTTTAAATGGCTTTTTTTTCCTTTAGAAGTGTCATTTTGTGCAGGGACAGTTCTAAACACGGGAAACACGTGGCACTTCACAGGCATACTTTAGACACCCCCCAGGTACGATATTTAAAGGAATATTTGACTTTTTTTTTTTCACTTTATGCATCATTAAAATGACTGCTCCCGAAAAACGACCGTTTTTAAAACTTCTTTTTGCATTGATACATGTCCCCTGGTGCAGAACCCGGGTTCCCAAACCCTTTTTAGGACAATAACATGCATAATAGTTGTTATAATTAGCACTTTAGAATTCGAACGTTCGCATCCATTGTATTTAATAGGGTTCTAATGTTCGTTCGAACTTTCGGTCCGTTCGCGGGTTCTGGTGCGAACCGAACCCGGGGGTGTTCGGCTCATCACTAGTGATGGGATATTCACGTTATCTGTGTTTTGAAGAACACTGAAGTTTTTTTCTCTGGTTCACCTAATTCTCTTTTTTATAAAGGTTTTTCAGTTGGACACTTATTCACACATTTTTTGGACAAAATCATATACATATTTTTTCATATATTTGTATTTTTAGATTTGATTATCAGTTATTTTAATTATATAAAAGAATATATATATATATATATATATATATATATATATATATATATATATGTAGTGCCCTGCTCCTATTGGGTAGGCGCTAGTGTAAATTTAGTTGTCTGAGTTATAGTTCAGCTCAGAATAATTGTACCAAATTTGGGTATTTGTTCCAGTTCAGCTGAGTTGCACATTTTCCACCTTCCTGTCACCACAGGTCAAGGTTGGAAATGCAGCAGGCTGGATGTATTGGGTACCTCTTGCCTAGAAGCAGCTCAGTGGAATTGGTCACCGCTGTGCATTTTGGGAGAGGGTACTTAAGGGGCAGACACCGTTTTGGTGGGGTCTTCCGATCCTGACCTGACGGCCCTCCTGGCCTCAGGGTTGTGTTAGCAGTTTTCTGCCTCGGGGCCTGCAGACCCCCTGAGGCTCCGTTACTGAGAGTAGGCCCAGGAGTTGCTGGGGCCTACTGATCCAGAGATGATCCTGTGTCGCCTTGCCTGCGGGAAGGGACTGAGCAATTGAGGACTTAATTGAAGGATGCATCCAGATGGGAATCTACCTCACAGTGCTGCCGGCCTGGCTGAAAGATCCTGGCACTGTGTGTTGTGTTTCAGAACTTTACCAAGTGTGTGGTTACACAAGTCTGTGGCAGTGGCGTTGCTATGGGGGTGCGGGGGGTGCGGGCCGCATGCGGGTGACACCCGCCAGAGGGGTGACACCGGGGCCACCGCTACACACAGTTGTTACTTGAAGAGCTGCAGCGGAGCGTTGCGAGTGTGCCCACTGCGCTCCTGCATCGAGCCGGCACAAGTCTTTCAGTCATTTCCCTGTCAGGCAGAGTGATCTCTGCCCGACAGGAGCTATCTAGTTCTGGCTGACGTGACATCATGATCCATAGGCAGAGAAGCGCGGCGCGGGAATGAACATTAGTCAGCAGTAGGAAGTAAGAATGGACTCGAGGAACCAGGAAGAGCCTGGGATGAGGGAAGAGACTGGAGAGGAGGAGCCTACCTTACAGTACGCGGCAGCTGCACTAAACACTCGGTCCGTGCACACACACAGCACATGCAATTTCCTAAGATAAAGCCTTAAGCTGTGCTGTCTGTGCCACCAGTGAGAATGGCAGTGCTGGCTGTGTGCATGTACAGAATGTGCAGGAAACAGCTGAGAGGTAAAGAGCCGGGGATGGGAAAGGTGAGGAGGGGGGGAGTCTCACCCATCTCTGTCACACCCCACCCCCTCCCTCTCTGTCAACCCCCTCTGTCACCCCCTCTCTGTTACACCCCACCCCCTCCATCTCTGTCTCACCCCCACCCTCTCTGTCTCACCCCCACTCCCTCCCTCTCTGTCACCCCCCACCCCCCACCCCCTCCATCTCTGTCTCAAGCCCACCCCCTCCCTCTCTGTCTCACCCCCACCCCCTCTCTCTCTGTTTCACCCGACCCCCTCCCTCTCTGTCTCACCCCCACCCCCTCTGTCACCTCCC
Organism: Rana muscosa; assembly: GCA_029206835.1. Lineage (NCBI taxonomy): Eukaryota > Metazoa > Chordata > Amphibia > Anura > Ranidae > Rana > Rana muscosa. Next base: position 294,005,640 of record CM055117.1, read on the forward strand.
TCTCTGTCACACCCCCACCCCCTCCCTCACAGTTTGTCTCACCCCACCCCCTCCATCTCTGTCTCGCCCCCACCCCCTCCCTCTCTGTCACACCCCCCACCCCCTCACTCCCTCTTTGTCTCACCCCCACCCCCTCCATCTCTGTCTCACCCCCACCCGCTCCATCTCTGTCTCACCCCCCTCTATCTCTGTCTCACCCCCACCTCCTCCATCTCTGTCTCACCCCCACCCCCTCCATCTCTGTCTCACCCCCGCCCCCTCCCTCTCTGTCTCACCCCCACCATCTCTGTCCCACCCCCAACCCCCTTGCCCTCTCTCTCACCCCCATCCCCTTTCTCTCTCTCATCCCCCTCTCTATCACCCCACCCTCCTCTCTCTCTCTCCCCCTTCTGTCTCTAACCTTCCACCCCCTCTTTCCTTTTTAGGGCAAATTCACACTAAATCAGCATGAAATCGAAAAGCAGCCGGAGCAATTTTTCACTCCAGCCACTCTGCATTGCAGGCTGCTAGGGGGCAGTATGAGTAACAGTTCAGTGCATTATACTTCCCCCTCTTATTTTTTGGAAAAACTTAGTTTGAAGTGTATATAATGTAAATTTTATTCTCCAAAATGTCGGGCAGCACGCTGTCATTTCAGGTTCTCAAGAAAGAAATGCATTCTGTTAGTAGATTTTCCATGTTTTCTCAGTGTATAAAAAAAGTTGTGGGGGGTTGGCAACGATGCTGTTTGGGGGAGGGGGGCGCTTCAGAGTCCAGTGCCTATAGGTTCCTGAGATGTGAATTCCGTCCCTGGAGAAAGAGGCGGGGGGGGGGAAAGAAAAAGGGAGAGAAAGAAGAAGGGATAGAAAGAACAAGAAAGAAGGATAGAGAGAGAGAAAAGGGGAAGAAAGGAGAACAGAGAGAAAACAGTAGGGTAAAAAATATTTGGAAAAAGTTGTTGTGGGGGGGGGGGGCGGGGGGGGGGTGACACCATATTTTACCGCACCAGGTGACAGAGACTTTTTGAATTAGCTCGCACTGGCTGCTAGGTCAGTGAGAGAGGCCTATCCGGTGGTGGCTATATACAGTGTGGAAGCTGTTGGTCCTCTGGATTAGGAAAATGCCCATGATCTGCAAAGCTAAGGTACCTGAATCTCCCCTAACCCTCCATTCCTCTATCTGGAAGTTCTTTTATAAAACCCTTGAGAAAAAGATACTAAGTGTTTGGTGCAGACATTTGTGAGAAACTCTTCAAGAAAGACCCCTAGAGCAAACGTGTACCGTGTGTGATACACGATGTTCATCTGGACCCCCAGGGAAAGTTCGTTATGGTTGTGCTGAGTGTATATACCCAAAAATATGTCATAGTGAATGTTTATTTGCCTCCCCCTGGTCATGTACAGGCTCTGTACACTCTCTACGAGAGGCTGGCCCCGCATTGCCCAGCGCAGGTTCTGTTCATGGGAGACTTTAATGCTACGCTGTCCCGTGACCTGGACAGGCCTTCCCCCCAATCCAATTTTAACTCTGATCTCGGAACGTGGGCTCAGGCCACGGAGTTCCAGGAGGCATGGAGGTGGCTTCATCCCCAAGATAGAACGTACTCTTGTTTTTCGGCCACATTTAGAACCTCCTCCCCCATTGATCTAGCTTTTGCTAATTCCACCATGCTGGCTAACGTTCAGGAGGCATGTTATCTCCCCTCTGGCCTCTCTGATCATCACCCCCTTAAATTGACCATTAGGACCACCAGGTCGCGGAACAATGCCCTTTGGAGGTTGCAACCCCATTGGATCAACAACGAGGCTGTCCACGACAGAGTTCTTTCCCCCCTCGGGGAGTATTGGGCGCACAATGCGGGGTCGGCTTCTCTGGAGATGACCTGGGACGCCTCCAAGGCTCACAGCAGGGGTCAGTATATCTCGGCTGTGGCAGCGGTAAAGGCGGAACTGGGAGACGGGGTATCTGACCTGCAGCGTAGGGTGGATGAGGCGATGAATCAGTATTCAGCCTTGCCGACGGTTTCCAATTTTGAACACCTGTCATCGCTTAGGCAAGAACTACATCTCTATGTTACAGATGCCACTAGTCTTGGTATACAGGGTAGCAGACAGGCATACTTTGAACATGGAGACTAAAATAGCAAACTGCTGGCGATGCTAGCGCAGCAGGACAGGCCCTCAGCGGTTATATCGGAGATCCTCACGGCAGATGGCGCTTTAGCCACCTCTCAGGAGGATATTCTGTCTGCATTCAACACTTTCTACACTTCTCTTTATGTCTCTTCACTTCCTGACGGGTTTGATCCTGCGCCTATGATCTCCCTGCTGGACACATTGGCCCTGGGGTGGCTCTCTGACACGGAGAGGCAACTCCTTGTCTCGGAGATCACCCCAGAAGAAGTCACACTGGCCATTAAATCTTTTCCGGCAGGAAAAACACCAGGGCCGGACGGCCTGCCCATTGAGTACTATAGGGCCCACGCAGAATTGCTCGCCCCTAAACTAGCTCAGATGTTTCAAGCTTGCTTGAATCAAGACTCCTTGCCGCCCTCTATGAGAGAAGCCCATGTGGTTCTAATTCCTAAGCCTAATAGAGACCCTAAGTTATGCGCCTCATACAGGCCAATTGCACTTCTCAACTGTGACCTTAAAATTTTGACCAAGTTACTGGCCACTAGACTCAACGTAGTGATAAAGTCCCTGATTGACCCCGACCAAACGGGCTTCATGCCCGGTAGATCTACAGACATTAATATACGCAGATTATTCACTAATATTCATGCCCCCCATACTAACCAGGGTACTAGAACCATTGCCACCTTGGATATAGAGAAGGCATTCGACACAGTGGAATGGGTCTATCTGTGGGAGGTGCTTAGATGAATGGGGTTCCCGTTAAAATTTATAGGCTGGATACGCACACTTTACACTGGTCCTACGGCACGCATTAAGCTGAATGGCTCCTTGTCTCCTCCGTTCTCCCTGCAGAGGGGCACCAGACAGGGATGCCCTCTCTCCCCGGCTCTGTTCGCCCTGGCCGTGGAGCCTATTGCTGAGGCCCTTAGGAGCTCGGCGGAGGTCCGTGGTCTTCGGGTGGGCTGGCTGGAGGAGAGAGTGGCTTTATACGCGGACGATATGCTCCTGTTCCTGAATGACGCTGGTGACTCTCTGCGGGGCGCACTTGGTATCATGGATGCCTTCGCCGCCTTCACGGGGCTGAAGGTGAACTGGCACAAGTCGCAATTGTTCCCAGTGGATGCGGGGGCCCGGTCCTCCTCGCCCTCCTCTCTCCCGCTTCAGTGGGTTGAGCAGTTCACCTACTTGGGAATTGTTATCTCAAGGGAGACTGGGGATTTTGTGCGGCTAAATCTCGACCCTGTCCTGGTGACCATTAAAGCCAAACTTAAGGCGTGGAGTAACCTCCCCCTTTCTCTCATCGGGCGTATTAACCTGATTAAAATGAAAGTCCTTCCTAAACTCACGTATATTTTTCGGAACTCCCCTCACTGGCTGACTAAAGTCTTCTTTAATTCCCTCAGGCAACTCTTCCTCTCCTTTATTTGGGGGGGCAGGCCACCTAGATTCAAATATTCCACCTTGACCAGGCCTGTGGATAGTGGCGGCTTGGCTCTCCCTGATTGTTGTCAGGGTCACCTGTGGCCAGGTGACAGATGCACACCGTAGGGGGACAGGAGTGCACTGCGAGGTAGTGAACCCTATGGCTGGCTTCTGCGGATAGGAAACTGTGTGGTTGTGGAAAGCGGGACCAGAGGAGCACAACCAGGATCCTAACGGAAGCTAGAGCCAAGATTCCCCAGGGCGCGGAGTCTAAGACCCAGCTGGTCTTCTCCAGGGCCTCTAGTGGTGAGGATGTTATGCTGCAGGCTGGGACCAGGTCGCGGCCCCTGGAGTTTCCTAGCTCACGCCCCGTAGGATAAGGGGAAAAGAGGGGAAGCAGCAGCACAAGATAAGAGAGAACCGAATAACAATCTGAAGGTCAGGGGCCACAAGCAGACAAGGATAACGAAAGAACGAGCCGAAGGTCAAGGGTCACGAGCAGACAGGGATAGTCGGGGACAAGCCAATAACGTAACAGAGAGACAGACGTAGCACACGGCAGGCAGGAACCCAAACACACAATGCCTAACAAACACGTTGATCAGCAAAGCAGGCTTGCAGTGCACAGGTTAATATAGTGTTCTGTGATAGGGCCTGGGGTGGAGTCAGGCTGGGAGGAGATTATAAAGGAAGCCAGGTGAAGGAGGTCTGGTCTCTAGATGAACACATGAGGAGGAAGGTAAGATGGCAGACAGACATTAATGCATATCCATGACAGTACCCTCCCTCTTACGAGGCCTCCCCCTTCCCCGCCTGGGCCCAGGTTTAGAGGGAAACTTCAGATGAAACTCCTTTAACAGACGAGGTGCAAAGACCTCAGATGCAGTGATCCAAGACCTCTCCTCAGGACCAAACCCTTTCCAATGAACGAGGTACTGAAGAACGCCTTTACAGAGTCGGGAGTCCAGAATTTGACTGATCTCGTACTCCTGATTATCCTCAGAGACAGGCGCCACGGTAGGGAGAGGACGAGAGAATTTATTGAGGACTAAAGGCTTTAGAAGAGCAACATGAAAGGAGTTAGTGATTTTAAGGCTCTTAGGAATCTGGAGTTTGAAACAAACCGGATTCAGTTTAGCAGTTACCGTGTATGGACCGATGAATCGTGGAGAAAACTTCAGAGAAGGAACTCGGAGCTTGATGTTCCTGGTAGAGAGCCAGACTTTGTCCCCTGGCTGAAGAGAAGGCGGTTTACGCCTGCGGCGGTCGGCAAAGCCTTTGAATTTTTCAGCAGCTGCCCGGAGGGAATCATGAACGTGACCCCAAACGGAATTGAGAGACTCCTGAACCGAAGCCAAAGCTGGAATGTCTGGAGAACAGATCATGGGAAGAGGAAGTTGAGGGTGTTTTCCATAAACTGTGAAAAAGGGGGTCTTCTGCGAACTGGTATTCACATGATTGTTATGGGAGAATTCTGCCCACGGGAGTAGAGAGGACCAATCGTCATGGTGAGAAGACACAAAGGTGCGAAGAAAGACCTCTAACTCCTGATTAACCCTCTCAGTCTGTCCATTGGATTGGGGATGGTAAGAAGAAGAAAAATCCAAGACAATATTGAGGGATTTGCAAAAGGCTCTCCAAAAACGAGACGTGAATTGGACTCCCCTGTCGGAAACAATATGAGAAGGGACCCCATGTAGGCGGAGAATTTCCCGAATGAAAATGGGAACCAAGGCAGGGGCAGAAGGAAGACCAGGAAGAGGAACAAAATGAGCCATCTTGGAGAATCGATCGATTACCACCCAAATGACTGTATTATTCTCAGACAGTGGGAGATCGGTGATAAAATCCATGGCAATATGGGCCCAGGGTTCCTTAGGAATGGGCAAGGGCAGGAGGAGACCAGCAGGAGCTTGTGTGGAGGATTTGGACTGAGCACAGACAAGACAAGCTTTAACGTAGTCTTTGACGTCTGAGCGGAGATTAGGCCACCAGTAGTGACGACTGATGAGTAGGAAGGATCGGAGGAATCCAGAATGCCCTGCCACCTTGGAATCATGTCCCCAACGAAGGATCTTAGCTCTTAGCTCAGTGGGGACAAAGGTCTTACCAGGCGGAATTTTTGACTTCAGGGTGGTAGAGTGGGCAACAATGCATGAGGTTGGAATGATCGGCTCAGGTTCAGGGGCGGACTCCTCGTCCAAAGTGTCAAATGACCTAGAGAGCGCATCAGCCCGACCGTTGCAGGAACCAGGTTTGTAGGTAATCGTGAAATTAAAACGGGCAAAGAAGAGACTCCACCTGGCCTGTCTAGGATTCAGACGTTTAGCATTCTGTAGATACTGTAAATTCTTGTGATCGGTAAAGATCGTTATGGAGTGAGGGGAACCCTCCAAGAGATGACGCCACTCCTCTAACGCCAATTTAATTGCGAGAAGTTCCCGATCACCGATGGCATAATTCCTCTCTGCCTGAGAATTTTTTTTGGAGAAGAACGCACATGGTTGGCGTCTCTTCTCAAAGATTTGAAGAAGCACAGCTCCCACCCCCATTGAGGAAGCGTCCACTTCAATAAAAAATGCATTCCCAGGATTTGGTCTCCTCAAGAGGGGGCCAGAAACAAAGGCCTGTTTCAGGTTGTGAAATGCAGAGACAGCTTCGGGAGGCCAGTCTCTGGCATTCACACCCTTCTTGGTCAAAGCGATAATAGGCGCGGCAATGGAAGAGTAATTCCTTATGAACTGCCTATAATAATTAGTGAAGCCAAGAAAGCGCTGTGTGGCCTTGAGGCTAGCAGGAAGAGGCCAGTTGGTGATAGCCAAGACCTTCCCAGGGTCCATACGAAGACCCGAACATGAGACGAAGCACCCCAAAAACAGGACCTCAGAACATTCAAAGGAACATTTCTCCAGCTTGGCATAGAGATTGTTCTCTCTAAGACGTTGAAGTACAGTGCGGACATTGTTTCTGTGGACGAGCAGATTTTCAGAAAAGATCAGAATGTCATCCAGATAGATGACAACAAACTGGTACAGCAGATCTCTGAAGATTTCATTGACAAAGTTTTGAAACACGGCTGGAGCTTTACACAGACCAAAAGGCATCACCAGATATTCGTAATGCCCGTCTCTAGTGTTGAATGCAGTCTTCCATTCGTCACCCTCCCATATTCTAATGAGATTGTACGCGCCTCTGAGATCCAACTTGGTGAAAATGGAGGCACCCTTCAACCTATCGAATAGCTCAGATATTAAGGGTAAGGGGTATCGATTTTTAATAGTAACCGCATTTAAACCCCGATAATCGATGCAGGGTCTTAAGGTACCATCCTTTTTGGCAACAAAAAAGAACCCTGCCCCTGCAGGCGATGAGGATTTCCGGATGAAACCTCTCTCCAGATTCTCTGCGACATACTCCGACATGGCCTGGGTCTCTGGGATGGACAGAGGGTAGGTACGACCCCTGGGTAGAGTTGCTCCGGGGACAAGATCAATAACACAGTCAAAAGACCTGTGGGGAGGAAGCACCTCAGCTGATTTCTTACAGAACACATCCCGGTAATCGCTGTATGCAGCAGGAAGATCAGAAGAAACAGAAGTGGCAGCAACCGGAAGACTCTCCTTGGGGGTCACCTTGAGAAGACACGACGAGAAACATGAGGAACCCCAGGCCAGGATCTGCCCAGAGACCCAGTCCACATGTGGAGAGTGGAGCTGTAGCCAAGGGAGGCCCAATACAACTGGGGTAGAGGCCTTGGGTAGAATAAGAAAGGATATCCACTCCTGGTGGAGAATCCCTACCGACATCCTAATGGGTAGCGTCTGGAAGCGAATAGGGCCCCCTGGGAGAACAGTGCCATCAATTGCCGAGACTACCAATGGGGTAGTGAGAGGTGAAAGGGTAAGCTTCATAGAAGAAGCAGTTCTCCAATCCATAAAATTGCCGGCAGCCCCGGAATCCAGGTATGCAAGGGTTGACTGAGGAGAAGTGCCTACATGAAGGAACACCGGCAAGAGCAGGCGAGAAGGTGATGTTTCTGGGTCCAATACTCCACCTTCCAAATGTATTAGACCCGAGCGTTTCCCGGACGAAGCGAGCAGGAGTCACAAAAATGACCCTTGCCCCCACAATAGAGGCACAAGCCCAGAGTTCTGCGCCTAGCACGTTCTTCGGGGGTTAGTCTGGTCCGGCCCAGCTGCATAGGTTCTTCAGCAGGTAGAGGATGCTCCACGGAATGAAGGGAGGGGAGCTCAGACTGGCTAAGACCCAGAGAGTGCTGGCGTCTTTTTTCTAAGGACCTCTCTTGAAAACGAATATCGATCTGGTTGCATAATGAAATTACATCGTCCAGACCGACGGGAATGGCTCTTCCCGCTAATTCGTCTTTCACTCGGTCAGAGAGGCCATGTAAAAAGGTAGCGACCAGGGCCTCATTATTCCAGCTCAATTCAGCTGTGTGGATACGGAACTGAAGAGCATATTGCCCCACTGAACTAGATTCTTGGCGAAGACGTAAGACAGCACTAGCCGCTGAAGAAGCACGAGCCGGCTCTTCGAAGATATTACGAAAGAGCTTCAAGAAATCGGACAGACTGGAAACCACCGGATCGTTCCTCTCCCACAAGGGGGCAGCCCAGGCCAAAGCTTCACCGGAGAGGAGGGAAATGATATAGGCTACCTTAGCCCGGTCAGACAGGAAGCTTTGAGGCTGAAGATCAAAATGAATTGTGCATTGGCTGAGAAACCCCCTGCAGGCCTTGGAGTCCCCAGAGAAACGGGACAGAGCTGGCAATCTTAGTGAGTTTGAGGCTGCGACTGGTGCGATAGGTACAGCCGCTGGTTGTACTTGGGGTTGCGGATTCGGGGTTCACAAGGAGACCTGAAGCTGCTCAAATCGAGAAGCCAGATCCTGGAGGAATCGCATCACCTGAGTCTGATTTGATTCCTGGGTTTCAAGTCTGCGAACTATGCCCTGCAATGGATCATCCGCGGGGAGCGGGATGTCAGCCGGGTTCATGGCTGATCAAACTGTCAGGGTCACCTGTGGCCAGGTGACAGATGCACACCGTAGGGGGACAGGAGTGCACCGCGAGGTAGTGAACCCTATGGCTGGCTTCTGCGGATAGGAAACTGGGTGGTTGTGGAAAGCGGGACCAGAGGAGCACAACCGGGATCCTAACGGAAGCTAGAGCCAAGATTCCCCAGGGCGCGGAGTCTAAGACCCAGCTGGTCTTCTCCAGGGCCTCTAGTGGTGAGGATGTTATGCTGCAGGCTGGGACCAGGTCGCGGCCCCTGGAGTTTCCTAGCTCACGCCCCGTAGGATAAGGGGAAAAGAGGGGAAGCAGCAGCACAAGATAAGAGAGAACCGAATAACAAGCTGAAGGTCAGGGGCCACAAGCAGACAAGGATAACGAAAGAACGAGCCGAAGGTCAAGGGTCACGAGCAGACAGGGATAGTCGGGGACAAGCCAATAACGTAACAGAGAGACAGACGTAGCACACGGCAGGCAGGAACCCAAACACACAATGCCTAACAAACACGTTGATCAGCAAAGCAGGCTTGCAGTGCACAGGTTAATATAGTGTTCTGTGATAGGGCCTGGGGTGGAGTCAGGCTGGGAGGAGATTATAAAGGAAGCCAGGTGAAGGAGGTCTGGTCTCTAGATGAACACATGAGGAGGAAGGTAAGATGGCAGACAGACATTAATGCATATCCATGACAATTGTTACAAGTATTATTTGGCCACTCAGCTTGTGACCGCCCACTGGTGGCTGAGACCGGACCTGACCAACTCCGTGACGGTACTGGAGGCAGCCATAGTGGGGTCCCTGGAGGCACTGGAGGGACTGCTATTCAGGGGGCCAAAAACGCCTCACAATCTCACCCCTTCCATGCGTACCACTATGTGGACATGGAAGGCGGGTGAGGCACTAAGGGCACCCCAGCCGAACTCTTGGTCTCCTCACTCCCCCCTGTGGCTAAATCCCAACCTATCACAATTCCACACTATCCCCGATCCGCAGGCCTGGGCCAAGTATAAAATACTGACCCTCAAACATATCATCACCAACGGAGATCTCACTCCCTTTCACACTTTATGTGCTAAATTCAACGTACCTGACCGAGCCCACTTTAGATATCTCCAAATTGCACATGCCTTCAGGTGCCAATTTTTGGGTAGGCCAGTCGAACTGGCATACTCAGAGTTGGAATCTACTATCCGGGTGAAAGACCTGGAGAAACCCGCGTCTCAGATTTATGGATCCCTGCTGGTTGCTGCTATCCCCGAGCTGTCTTCCCTCCGCAGGAAATGGGTGGAGGACATACCGGGGCTGGACGCGGACGACTGGAGGGAGGTTTGGGATTATCCCTTCTCCCCTCTGATCTCAGCAAGGGACAAATTAGTCCAATATAAAATTGTCCACAGGGCTCACTACACGCCTCACAGGCTGCACCAGATGTCACCGGAGCATTCTCCGGAGTGCTGGCGCTGCTCCTACCGGCCAGGGGGTTTCTTCCATATTTTCTGGGCTTGCCCAGCAATTGTACAGTATTGGAGTGAAGTGCTGCGGGTGATCAATAAGGCCACCGGGACTTGCGTCCCATGCAAGCCCATACACTGTTTGCTAGGACTGGTTGACCAACTGCCAATACTCAGAGCCAGAAAAACACTCATATCCCTGTTGTTGTATTATGCGCGCAAAGCCATTACAATGAATTGGAAACAATCGTCTCCCCCCTCTGTTAAATTTTGGAAAAACTTAATTAATGCCAGTTTGCCTCTATATAGAGCCACGTACTTGTCTAGAGGTTGTCCGCACAAATTTGAAAAGGTATGGAACTGTTGGTTGGATGACAGAAGCACGGCAAGTGATACAGTGACCACTGTCTAGACTTCTATTGTATCATTGAAATATCGATCTATTAACCCAAATAATGTTTCCAGGCTACCTTCCTCTATCAATACCACTTTGAAGCATGACGTATATTGAATGAACCCTCTCCCCAAGCTTGGGGTTGTAGTATAGACTAAGTTAAGTTCTTTGTTATTTGTCGCCCTGTGACGGTCTGATGCCGAAACAGGGCAATGGCCCCTGCGTGGGCAGCTGTTGTGCCTAGGTGTGGGCAAAATGTGTGTATGTTTTATAAAAATTCAATAAAAAGATAAAAAAAAAAAAAAAAGAAAGACCCCTAGGACGGACGTGGTGAAAAGTAAGGTAACGGCAGACCCAAATCTTAAACCAGCGGCCCCTGCGGGGGTATTTCTACCTGTGGGGGCTCGAGTCCGGGATTTGCCGTTACCGGTTGAAATTTGAGTGGACTGTTCACAGTGGCTTATGCTACAGAGGGCTCTGGACTGTGTCATTTTCAGAAAAAGGGGGTAATTTGCGGATCACTTCTTAGCCGCGTGGGCTGTGGGCAGAGCCAAGAAAGAGAAAAGGCCTGCGAGCTACGTGACTGAAGAAACAAGTGGGAGGAGTTGCCACCTGTTTGCTGCGTGAGACGCCACATGTGTGTCCAACACTCAATGGAGAGTCGCAGTGTCACCATGTCTCTAGTTCCAGTGATGCAGTCTGCTATGGGGCCCAGGATGTCTCCTGTGGGTACCGCTACATGTGCCATGCTGCCGGGAACTGCGCTGATGGACACTGGCATTTGGCTGAAACCACATGGGCGATTCGTACTGTTAGGAGATGTGGAAGCCCTGGGTATGCTGTGCAACAGGTGCGAAGGACTGGCTACATTGCGGGGAGTACCTGTTCGCCGTAGAGCAACCCACCATGCCACCCCGTGCCTACCAGATGGACTGGGCAACGTGCATTGCTACTGAGGAGGCTGGGGCCTTTGCTTCTGCGGCTAGACCTGCGCTTGCCACATTCGCTACAACAGTTATTCCGGAGGGAGATGGAGCTGTTACTGCCATTGAGGAGTCATCAGCGGACGTCGCTACTGCTGTTACCTCCACTACTGCTACCTCCGCCGCATCTGGTCCCGCTGCACCTGTCCAAAGGAAAGTCGGATATGTGAAAGCCTCCCGCGGCCGTGGTCGAGGCCTACCCCGAAGACTACCCGGACCGGATCCAGTGGAAAGTCTGATTCCTGAGAAGTCCACGACAGGAACGGGTGAGAGATCAGGGAAAGGTGCACACATGGGGACTGTTTGTAGATATATGCCCGCAGGGGAGTTACGGGACTCTGAGATAGATTCTTTGTCAGACATCTCTGGAGACGATGACTTGTTCGAAACCATGTCTCAAGAGATGCTATGGGCCAATGGAGATGATGTTGCTTCGGCCTTCACCTTTTCTGAATGGGCAGCCATGGACTCGGGGAAGACAACACCCAGTGTGGAAACCCCGGTTGCTAATAGTGAAATCCTGCCCAAGGCTACCAGTTTGTTTGGGTCAGGAAAGCTGTCTGTAAATGCTATCGTGCAGAAGTCCCCAGTTTCTTGCATACCTCCCTGATTTGGAAGCACCAGATATTTGCCTAGGCTTGCCCGGTCACAAAGGTTACTCAACAAGCGGGTAGCCACTGAATACGGATTGGTGTTTCCCTACGTTCCCAGGGAGATCATGCAAGAGATTGAGGCCAACAGAGAAAAATGGTACGGTGAGGCTGTTTGGGACTATTTGGCCGTGCCCAAACCATTCCGGAGAACAGGTCATTCTCCTGGGTGCTTGTTGCACTGGAGCTACGGCAGACAGATTCATGCCGATAAAGTGGTCATCTGCGGGCCTGGAAAGGACAACTATGTGTACTTTATCACCACTTTAGACAAACAGGGGAAACCACTGACTCTGCCTGACCCCTGATTTTACTGGTGATCATCTATAGTGAAGGTTTTGGTTATCACTTTGCTAAAGAAGAAGATACTTCTTGCTTTTCTATTAAAGGACTGTGGGGCATATAGCTAGTTAGTGTCAGGTTACCGGAAACTTTGGGGTCAAGATTCCACTACCTGGACCAGTACTTGTGTTAAAGGACTCTGTCATGTTGCTTTTCTGCCACTAGGTGGTGGGAGTGTGTTCACACAACTGGACATTGTTTCTTTGTACATCTAGCTACCCACACACACAAAAATCGATATGGGAAAAGAAAGGCTCATTTCTCCGGAAGTGAGGCTTTGCTTCCTATTGTACAGCGTTTTATATGATTGCCTGTGTCTGTTTGTTTGTTTTTTTGTCTTTTAGGTACATGGATCTTCTATCAAACTACTGGAGAATGGGTGGTTTAGATAGAGAGAGAGAGAGATATTGTAAAATACGTTGATGTGACTTTGCTGTGTGTGCATGTTAATTTTGTATTTCTTTGCTACCTCACCCTTTCTCTTCCCCATCCAAGTTTTTGGGATTCAGGTGTCGACTCTCAGGAGTGAGAGTCACATTTTTCTCGACGATGAGGACATTGTCTGTTGCGGTGGGGGAAATGTGTAGCGCCCTGCTCCTATTGGGTAGGGGTTGTGTAAATTTAGTTGTCTGAGTTATAGTTCAGCTCAGAATAATTGTACCAAATTTTAGGTCTCTGTTCCAGTTCAGCTGAGTTGCACATTTTCCACCTTCCTCTAGGTGTCGTTGTCACCACAGGTCATGGTTGGAAATGCAGCAGGCTGGATGTATTGGGTACCTCTTGCCCAGAAGCAGCTCAGTGGGATTGGTCACCCTGCCGTGCATTCTAGGAGAAGGTACTTAAGGGGTAGACACCGTTTTGGCAGGGTCTTCCGATCCTGACCTGACGGCCCTCCTGGCCTCAGGGATATGTTAGCAGTTTTCTGCCTCTGGGCCTGCAGACCCCCGAGGCTCCGTTACTGAGAGTAGGCCCAGGAGTTGCTGGGGCCTACTGATCCAGAGATGGTCCTGTGTCGCCTTGCCTGCGGGAAGGGACCGAGCAATTGAGGACTCAATTGAAGGACGCATCTGGATGGGAATATACCTCACAGTGCTGCCAGCCTGGCTGAAAGATCCTGGCACTGTGTGTTGTGTTTCGGAACTCTACCAAGTGTGTGGTTACACAAGTCTGTGGCAAAGACTTTTTGAACTAGCTCGCACCGGCTGCTAGGTCAGTGAGGGAGGCCTATGCGGTGGTGGCTATATCCAGTGCGGAAGCTGTTGGTCCTCTGGATTAGGAAAATACCCGTGATCCGCAAAGCTAAGGTACCTGAATCTCCCCTAACCCTCCATCCCTCTATCTGGAAGTTCTTTAACCACTTGAGGACCCTAGCACGCCGATGTACGTCGGCAAAATGGCACGGCTGGGAACATGGGCGTACAGGTACGTCCCCTTTAAGAGCCCAGCCGTGGGTCGCACAGCGCGCCGCCAGTGGCGCGCTCGCGACCCAGTCTTCTCCTCCGTGACCGTCCCCGCGGGAACAGCGGACCCGATCGCCGCTGGTGTCCCGCGATCGGATCACAGAGAGGAAGAACGGGGAGAGGTAAGTGTAAACAAACCTCTCCCCGTGCTTCCTAGTGTGACTGACACTGATCGTCAGTTCCCTGTCATAGGTAATGACAATCAGTGATGTCACACGCTAAGCCACGCCACCCCACAGTAAGGAAAACACATTAGGTCACACTTAACCCCTACAACGCCCCCTCCTGGTTAACCCCTTCACTGCCAGTGTCATTTTCACAGTAACCAGTGCATTTTCATAGCACTGATCGCTGTAAAAATTACAATGGTCCCAAAAATGTGTCAAAAGTGTCCGATGTGTCCGCCATAATGTCGCAGTCACGAAAAAAATCACTGATCGCCGCCATTACTAGTAAAAAAAAAAAAATCAATAAAAATGCCATAAAACTATCCCCTATTTTGTAAACGCTATAACTTTTGCGCAAACCAATCAATGAATGCCAATTGCAATTTTTTTTTACCAAAAATATGTAGAAGAATACGTATTGGCCTAAACTGAGGAAAAAATATGTTTTTTTATATATTTTTGGGGGATATTTATTATAGCAAAAAGTAAAAAATATTGCATTTTTTTCAAAATTGTCGCTCTATTTTTGTTTATAGCGCAAAAAATAAAAACCGCAGAGGTGATCAAATACCACCAAAAGAAAGCTCTATTTGTGGGAAAAAAAGGACACCAATTTTGTTTGGGAGCCACGTCGCACGACCGCGAAATTGGCAGTTAAAATGACGCAGTGCCAAATTGTAAAAACACCCCGGGTCCTTATGCCACATAATGGTCCGGGTCTTAAGTGGCTAATAAAACACTTGAGAAAAATAGACTTAAGCCCCATACACACTATCAGATTTTCTGCTGATTTTTTTCATCAGATTTACCAAAACCATATAATATGAGGCCAAACCTTAAGAGTTTCAATTTGTATGCAATCAGGCAGGCCCCTTCTACTACATGGTTTTGGTAAATCTGATGACAAAAACCAGCATAAAATCTGATAGTGTGTATGGGGCTTAAGGGTTTGGTGCAGACATTTGTGAGAAACTCTTCAAGGAAGACCCCTAGGACAGACGTGGTGAACAGTAAGGTAATGGCAGACCCAAATCTTAAACCAGCGGCCCCTGCGGGGGTATTGCTACATATATATATTTTTTTATCAAATATTACACTTATATTTGGATGAGTGGACTTTTATGTCCCAATTTTTGCACTGTGAATTTATTGATTAGCGCACCTATTTTCTATAATTATATATGTTTGTGTCAGGGGTTCGGACCTTTTTGGGTTGCAGCTTTTCTCCACTTATATGTTTAGTTTTTATGATCACTTATTAGTCATTGGTTTTATTTATACGCCTCTACCAGGGGGGTGGGATAAGCACAGGATTTTTACCCTTTTTTGACAAGGCTTCACCTTAGTCTGAGTACACCAACTGAAAACACACGTCAGATGCAGGGCTTTATGTTCAATCTGTGTTTATTATAATTTTTGCATAATAGAAAAAGTACATACACATTGAATAACATCCAGTACAGATTGATATTGAAGAAGATCAAAGATATTTGTTGCCTAAGCAAGATAACATTTGTGTATTACAAGATATATTAAGAGGAACAAGAGCAAATAACAACATAACCAAATCATAAACAACATCCCTACATCCCTGGTATTCACAGGTATCAAGTCAGACAGGAAGGGTTGTGGGAAATAAGGCCTGACATTAAGACCCGTGCATATAGAGGGAGGGGTGAACGTCCGCACCAGTGAAGTGTGGGCCACTCAACAACCCAACAACAAGCCCACCATTTCCCTCTAAATACACAGGGTCCAGAATGGCAACCAACCTGAATTATACTGACAGTTAAAGGATGTGCCTGACACACAAACCGAGAGAAAGGGATAGATAGAGAAAAAAAGAGGGGAAAAAAAGGGTGGCGGGTAAGAACTCAGCACCGCCCTGAATGCTCCAAGCCAGCCAGCAGTACAAATTAGGAACAGTGTACTTTTATTAAAAAGGTATTCGTCAGATCAAAGTATTTAGCAAAGTTTGAATAATGTCTGAAGTATGACCAGACAGTCCAGGTGATTTTGTAGGCTTCTGATATGTCAGTTTTTAGGACACAATCCAGATGCAGGGCTTTATAGTAGACCTGAACGTCTGGTAAACGAATGCGCCTTTATGTTTAGTTAGACTGCATTCACACCTCAGCATAGCGCTTCGAGCGTTTTTACCAACGTTTTTACTGGCGTTTTGTCGCGCGAATTTGAACCCGTAGAAACGCTCGTTGTCGCGCTAGACGCTTGAATCGAGCGTTTCCATTACATTCTATGACTCCTAAAACGCCCAAATCTGCCCGATTCGCGCGACAAAAAAGGGTCCGGAACTTGTTTGAGCTTCAGGCATTCGGCTTCATGCGTTTTGGAGTGGAGATGTGAACCATCTCCATAGAGAATAATGGATTTTTTCCCCTCTAGCGTTTTGTAGCTTCAGGCTTCAGGCTACAAAACGCTCAGGTGTGAATGCAGCCTTATGCCCCATACACACGATCATTTTTCATGCCGTTAAAAATGCCATTAAAAAAAATGGCCATTAAAAATGATCGTGTGTATGCTCCAGAGCATTTTTAACGGCGTGAAAAACGGACATTAAAAATTTCGAACATGCTCTCTTTTTTCACGTCGTTTTTCATGTCGTTTTTTTTAACGACGTGAAAAACGATAGTGTGTATGCTTTAACGACGTGAAAAAAAATGCGCATGCTCAGAATCAAGTATGAGACGGGAGCGCTCGTTCTGGTAAAACTAGCGTTCGTAATGGAGATAGCACATTCGTCATGCTGTAACGGACTGAAAACCACTAGACTGAAAAGAGCGAATCGTCTCTCAACAAACTTTACTAACATGAAGGGTGGCGCCATTAGAACGGAACTTCCCCTTTATAGTGCCGTCGTACGTGGTGTACGTCACTGCGCTTTTCTTGAACATTTTTTAAAATGATGGTGTGTACGCAAGACAGGCTTGAGAGGAAACAAGAAAAAAAATGACGAGAAAAACGTCAGTTTTAAAAATGACATTAAAAATGATCGTGTGTATGGGGCATTAGAGTCAGAAGTGAGATACTTATGGGTCTTTTGTTACCCCAGATAAATTTAAGGACTAATGAGTGGAGACATGTGAAGAAAGAGAAAGGGAGCAGTATGGAAATTTTTGGATCAGATATAATAACTGAGACAGGGTCATCATTTAGGGTCCTCCAAGTGCTGAACCCAAAGATACTTATGACTGGCAGGGAAAGATTTATGAGCTTAATAACACAGTCACATGATAATGAAACATTACAAGCTTCAGATTTGGCGTAGTTAGTCTGGTAATTTGAACGGGTACCATGTGGGTGAAATAACAAGATTAAGTTCAGAAGAGTCACCTCAGGGTTTAATATAAAGAAGAGAAGGTCATCAGCATAGGCCATGACTTTGTGGTGTCCCAATTTGCTAGGTAAACCAGTAATGCCTGGGCACTCCCTAATTGAGCACAATAGAGGTTTAAGTGTCAGAACGTAAATCAAGGGTGAAAGGGGGCTGCCCTGCCTTGTGCCATTTGACAACTTGAGGTAGTTCAAACATGTTTCAATAATCCAGATTTGAATCTAAATAGAGGGCCAAGATCCATGTTACCATGAGGCTCCCCAGGTCTATATATGAAAGTGTGGACCTCAAGAACTGACAATCAACTCGGTCAAAAGCATTCTCCGCGTTTGTCAAAAGAAGCATAAACTGAAAAATCGCCTCCCTCAAATGATTTGGACCAGTGCACAAAGCAAGGTCCATAAAGACACGGATGAGCGAGTTTGGAGTGGAGAAACTTCACAGAGTCCTGACCTCAACCCGAAAGAACACCTTTGGGATGAATTAGAGCGGATGTCCAACATCAGTGACTGACCTCACAAATGCGCTTCTGGAAAAATGGTCAAACATTCCCATAGACACACTCCTAAACCTTGTGGACAGCCTTCCCAGAAGAGTTGAAGCTGTTATAGCTGCTCAATATTGAACCCTACGGACTAAGACTGGGATAAAATAAAAGTTCATGTGCGTGTAAAGACAGGCATCCCAATACTTTTGACAATATAGTGTATGTAATTTTTTAGTTTGCCTTTAGTACCACTATTTGTTTTATCTTAGATGAATCTTTTTAATCTTTGGAAAAGGGATGCAGACACAGCCTTTCATTATACCGTTAGGCTGTATCTGTAATAAAAACTAGCTGTTCTGAATGTACAGTTAGCCACAGGGGAATAATGTATTGATTTGTGCTGCTCTGTCCATTATCTTAAAATGAGGAATGACCCTTTGTTTTTTTGGGGATTTGTGTTGGAAGTGGTGTTGTGAATGTCACTTGTTCTAGGAAGGTACACTGCAGTTATTTAGAGGGAAGGATTTTCAGTTCTTTTTAACCCACCTAAATTAAATGTTAACTAGCTAACCTAATTGGGTCCCTCTACACGCTCTCCTTGATAGGGTCAGATGTTCAGCCTTATTCAACAGGGTATACTTCACATGACTCTGTATGTATAACTGCATGTGTTCTATGATTTATTGCTTCTGATTAGGGATGAGCTTCGTGTTCGAGTCGAACATACGTTCGACTCGAACATCGGCTGTTCGATCGTTCGACGAAGATCGAACGATTTGGGCCGTTCGCGCCAAATTCGAGTGACGCGAATGGCCCACAATGCACTACGCCATCGCAGTGTCATCCAGGCGCTGTGATTGGCCAAGCATGCACTGTGACCCCGCATGCTTGGCCAATCACAGCGCCGGCAGCGAGGAGAGCAATGATTGGCCACAGGCAGGATGCCTGTGGCCAATTGTTGCTGAGGGGGTTTAGTACACGCCCCACACTATAAAAGGCCGCCAGCGCGGCGGCCTTGTGTAGTGTGTTCCGGAGCAGGGAAAGAGAAGCATAGGCAGGGACAGTGTCATTTTTTTTCCTTTACTAATCCTGGATTCCTTGTGTTTAGGGACAAATAAGGATAGGTAGGGAGAGTGTCAGTGTGTTATTCTGTGCTAAACCTTGTTTGTAGGGACAGAGAAGGACAGTGAGGGAAAGTGTCAGTGTGCTATTCTGTTCTAAACCAATCTTGCTGAACCATATTTGAAATCCTTGAGTTTAGGGACAGAGAGGTACAGTGAGGGAAAGTGTCAGTGAGCTATTCTGTTCTAAACCAATCTTGCTGAACCATATTTGAAATCCTTGAGTTTAGGGACAGAGAAGGACACTCGTGGAAACTATCAGTGTGCTAAATCTTGTTTGTAGGGACAGAGAAGGACAGTGAGTGAAACTGACAGTGTGCTATTCTGTTCTAAACCAATCTTGCTGAACCATATTTGAAATCCTTGAGTTTAGGGACAGAGAGGTACAGTGAGGGAAAGTGTCAGTGTGCTATTCTGTTCTAAACCAATCTTGCTGAACCATATTTGAAATCCTTGAGTTTAGGGACAGAGAAGGACACTCGTGGAAACTATCAGTGTGCTATATCTTGTTTGTAGGGACAGAGAAGGACAGTGAGTGAAACTGACAGTGTGCTATTCTGTTCTAAACCAATCTTGCTGAACCATATTTGAAATCCTTGAGTTTAGGGACAGAGTGGTACAGTGAGGGAAAGTGTCAGTGTGCTATTCTGTTCTAAACCAATCTTGCTGAACCATATTTGAAATCCTTGAGTTTAGGGACAGAGAAGGACACTCGTGGAAACTATCAGTGTGCTATTCTGTGCTAAATCTTGTTTGTAGGGACAGAGAAGGACAGTGAGTGAAACTGTGTCATGTACCTGGGTGTATTTGAACCGGGATCTTCCTGGTCCCAAAGCTGCAGCCTTACCTGTTGCGCTACTGAGCAGATCTAGACTTTTGGAAATGTCCTCTCAGTATTAAACAATACCTTGGACTCACTAGCCCCACCTACTGCCAGCTGTGGACAATTTTCAATCAAAGCAGCCCTTAAAAAGGAAGTGATGCTATCTCTCAGCGCCCGTTTGTGTGGAATAGCTCCCTGGGTGTTGTGACTGCTTTTTGATCCTGATTTTCGTGTTGAACTTCTGCCTGAATTCCTGACTACTCTCCAGCCTGCTGATTTTGTACTTCACTGCCAGCTCGTGTATGACCTTTGCCTGCCTGACCACTCTCTGGATTTCGATCGTGTACCATTTTGCCTGATCTGTTGCCAACCTAATCTGCCTGACTACGTTTTCGCCTGAATCCTCAGCACACAAGTTCCACTTCGGACACTACCTATCACAGGTACCTTACATTACAAACGGGCCACAATGACAGTGGACCCTGCTGAGATTGTTAAGGCGATTTCACGTCAGGGACAATTGATTGGAGCTCATGAACAGCATCTTTCTTCCCTGGACGCCAAGTTAGATGAACTTTGTACTATGCTTAAATCTTGTTTGCCTGCTTCCTCTGCAATGGTCCAGACTCTGGATCCTACTCCTGCTACGATCCAACCCACCTCTTCTGTACCACCCAAACTTCCTATGCCTGACAAATTTGGTGGTGATACTGAGGACTGCAGAGGCTTTTTAAATGTTTGCCGTTTGCATTTCCGCAACAACCCTGGGACCTTTAGCACTTCTTCTGCCAAAGTGACTTTTGTAATTTCCTTGTTAAAGGGGAAGGCCCTGGCCTGGGTCTCTCCTTATCTGGAACACAATGATCCTGTGCTGCAAGACGCTGACAAATTTCTGGCTTCTCTCCAGACTGTATTTGACAAGCCAGATAGAGCTTCTGCAGCTGAGTACTCACTCTTGGACATGCAACAAGGCACCAGGTCTGTGGCACAATATGCTATTGAGTTTCGTACCCTTGCTGCTGAGACTACTTGGGACTCAAGGGCATTACGTGCAGCCTTCCGAAAAGGTCTTGCAGATCGCATCAAAGACAAATTAGTCTATAAGGATTCCCCAGAAGACCTAGAGAAATTCATAGAGCTCTGTGTTCGTCTGGATGTCCGGTATCATGAAAGGTGCCAAGAGAGACTTAGAACTCGCAAGTTTCCTCGGGCCAGTCTACCGTTTGGCCCCTAACTTCCAAGCACCACCTCAGCCAGAACCTGAAATCTCAGTTGAACCACAGACACCTGTGGAACCCATGGATGTAAGCCGTCTCCACCTAACTGAGTCTGAGAAACAAAGGAGGCGTGCATTGGGCCTATGCCTATACTGTGGACTTAAAGGACATTTATTATCTGTCTGCCCTTCCCGTCCAGTAAAAGGCAGGGTCTAACCAGTGTTGGAGGAGCTGGCTTAGACCTTACAGGTATATCCTCCAAGACCAAGATTACCATTCCTGCAATTATCCATTTACCCTCTAAACTTGTCTCCTGTGAGGCTTTTGTGGATTCTGGAGCTGCTGGCATATTCTTGGACTACACTTTTGCTAAAAAAAATAATATCCCATTTGTTCCAAAATCTAGACCCCTGAACATTACCACCATGAATGGACAACCCTTGGGAGATGGCATTGTAAAATTTGAGACTATAACAATCACCCTTCAGGTAGGCGTACTCCACAAAGAGGAAGTTGTCTTGTCTCTTATTGATTCTCCACTTCTGCCTGTTATCCTTGGTTACCCATGGTTACAACAACATAACCCTTCTTTTGATTGGGAAAATGGAGAACTAACCTCTTGGGGGTCGTTCTGTCATTCAAACTGTTTGTCTCAACCCAAAAGACTTCCTGCTTGTATGTTGGCTTCCGTGGCCGTCCCACCTACCTTGCCTCATGAATACCATGCGTTTGCAGATGTATTTTGCAAGCAAAAGGCAGAGGTTTTACCTCCACATCGTTCTTTTGACTGTGCAAGTGTGCAATTAAATTGATTCCTGGAGCACCTCTTCCCAAAGGAAGGACCTATCCCCTGTCTTTGCCTGAACAAAAATCCATGGAGGAATACGTAAAAGACAACTTGGAAAGAGGTTTTATCTGACCCTCTTCTTCTCCAGTAGGGGCAGGTTTTTTCTTTGTTGAAAAAAAAGATGGGGGTCTTCGACCATGCATAGACTATCGAGGGTTAAATCAAATCACTGTAAAAGACTCCTACCCTTTGCCTCTCATTCTTGAACTGTTTGATGTACTTAAGGGGGCTGTTATCTTCTCCAAGCTAGACCTACGAGGGGCTTATAATCTAATTCGAATTAAAGACGGGGACGAGTGGAAGACAGCATTCAACACTCGTAATGGACATTTTGAATATCTGGTTATGCCATTTGGGTTGTGTAACGCCCCTGCTGTCTTCCAACGTTTCATGAATGAAATTTTTCATGATTTCAGCAACAGTTTTGTGATCATCTACTTGGACGACATTTTAATCTTTTCCAAGACTCATCTAGAGCACATCTCGCATGTAAAGCAGGTATTGCAACGACTGAGAGAAAACCATCTTTACGCGAAGATTGAGAAATGCAGTTTCCATCAAAGCCGTATTCCTTTCCTTGGATACATTATAAGTGCTGCCGGTTTCCAAATGGACCCTCAAAAACTTTCCGCTGTCTTGCAATGGCCCCAACCGACCACTTTAAGAGGGCTCCAAAGCTTTCTAGGGTTCGCAAATTACTACAGACGCTTCATCAAAGGTTTTGCCTCCATTGCGGCCCCCCTTACTGCTATGACTAAGAAAGGTACAAATTGCAAGGTATGGTCCTCAGAAGCAGAATCGGCTTTCCAGCAATTAAAAGACATGTTCAGCAAAGCTCCAATTCTTCAGCATCCAAATCCCGATCTCCAGTACATAGTTGAGGTTGATGCCTCTGAGGTAGGAGCAGGTGCCGTGCTCTCCCAGAGACAGCCTAAGTCTGGTAGAATCCATCCAGTAGCATTTTTTTCTAGAAAGTTTTCTCCAGCGGAGATGAATTACGATGTTGGGAATCGAGAACTACTGGCCATCAAATTGGCATTGTCTGAATGGCGACATCTTCTGGAAGGGGCTCCCAAACCTTTTTCTATCCTCACTGACCATAAAAACCTACTGTACCTTCAGACTGCAAGACGTTTGAACTCACGTCAGGCTCGATGGGCTCTGTTTTTCTCCCGTTTTAATTTTGTTCTTTCTTATGTTCCTGGGCATAAAAACAAGAAAGCCGATGCTCTTTCCAGACAGTTTGCTACCTCTGAAGAAGACCAACCTACCGAGCAGTATATAATCCCACCTCACAAAATTGTCGCACAGATCTCTACGGCTCTTTCCCAACAGTTGCAAGAAACCCAGAATTGTGTTCCTCAAGGCTTGAAGATACCACCAGGTCGCCTGTTCGTAGCCCCTAGCCTCAGAAAACCTGTACTCCTCTGGGCACATGATGGTGTTTTATCTGGTCATCCTGGTGTCACCATCACTCTTAAGACCTTGCAGCGTCATGTCTGGTGGCTTCATATGAAAAGGGATGTTACTGACTATGTGGCTGCCTGTCCAACTTGTGCTGCTAATAAAGTACCCCGTACATTGCCTACTGGACTGTTACAACCACTTTCAGCACCTCGTCAGCCTTGGACCCATTTGACTATGGACTTCATTACAGACTTACCCAAGTCCGAGGGCATGACTGCTATATGGGTCATAGTGGATCGCTTTTCAAAAATGTCTCATTTTGTGCCGCTCCCGGGATTACCTACAGCGGAAGCACTGTCTACTCTCTTCCTTTCCCATATTGTGAGATATCATGGTATACCTACCAATGTCGTCTCAGACCGTGGATCCCAGTTTGTTTCCCGATTCTGGAGAGCGTTCTGCAAGAAACTGGGAGTAACGCTTTCACTCTCTACCTCACATCACCCTCAAACAGATGGTCAAACCGAACGCATGAACCAGACCCTAGAAACCTATCTTCGACATTATGTCAATGCCTTACACTCCAACTGGTCTGAGTATTTGCCTTTAGCTGAGTTCGCCATTAATTCCCGTTGGCACAGTGCTCTTCATACCACACCATTCTACGCAGCCCTAGGCTATCACCCTCAGACTTTTCCCCTACTTCAGCCTTCTTCTGGTGTACCAGCAGCAGATCAGCGGGTTAAAAATATTCTGCTACATTGGAAAAAGATTCGCTTATTACTACGGAAGTCAGCAGGCAAGTATGCACTTTTTTCCAACAAACGAAGACGCCACATACCTCCATATGTGGTGGGGGACAGAGTTTGGCTATCAACCAAATATGTGAGACTGAAACAACCTTCTACCAAATTGGGCCCTCGATTCATTGGTCCTTACAGAATTATTGCTCGAGTCGGGCCAGTCTCCTATCGGTTGAAATTACCCTCCTCTCTCCGGATTCATCCTGTGTTCCACGTTTCCCTCCTCAAAAAAGCAATTTTCAATCGCTACTCCAAAACGCAACAGCTACCTCCTCCTGTTATTGTTGATGGACAAAATGAGTTTGAAGTCTCCAAGATTCTTGATTCTAGAAGACAGGGTCGTGGCCTTCGGTATCTGGTTCATTGGAAGGGATATCCTGTCACAGACCGTTCCTGGGTTCCAGCCAAAGATCTGCATGCCCCTTCTCTTATTCGAGACTTCCATGCCTCCTTTCCCACTAAGCCCCGCTAGGCCCCCGGAGGGGTCTACTGGGGAGGGGGCCCTGTCATGTACCTGGGTGTATTTGAACCGGGATCTTCCTGGTCCCAAAGCTACAGCCTTACCTGTTGCGCTACTGAGCAGATCTAGACTTTTGGAAATGTCCTCTCAGTATTAAACATTACCTTGGACTCACTAGCCCCACCTACTGCCAGCTGTGGACAATTTTCAATCAAAGCAGCCCTTAAAAAGGAAGTGATGCTATCTCTCAGCGCCCGTTTGTGTGGAATAGCT
Source organism: Rana muscosa (assembly GCA_029206835.1). Classification (NCBI taxonomy): domain Eukaryota; kingdom Metazoa; phylum Chordata; class Amphibia; order Anura; family Ranidae; genus Rana; species Rana muscosa. The sequence goes on from CM055117.1 coordinate 294,030,447, forward strand.
CCCTGGGTGTTGTGACTGCTTTTTGATCCTGATTTTCGTGTTGAACTTCTGCCTGAATTCCTGACTACTCTCCAGCCTGCTGATTTTGTACTTCACTGCCAGCTCGTGTATGACCTTTGCCTGCCTGACCACTCTCTGGATTTCGATCGTGTACCATTTTGCCTGATCTGTTGCCAACCTAATCTGCCTGACTACGTTTTCGCCTGAATCCTCAGCACACAAGTTCCACTTCTAAACCAATCTTGCTGAACCATATTTGAAATCCTTGAGTTTAGGGACAGAGAAGGACACTCGTGGAAACTATCAGTGTGCTATTCTGTGCTAAATCTTGTTTGTAGGGACAGAGAAGGACAGTGAGTGAAACTGACAGTGTGCTATTCTGTGCTAAACCAATCTTGCTGAAGCATATTGCAAATCCTTGTGTTTAGGGACAGAAAAGGATAGGCAGGGGACAGTGTCAGTGTCATTGTTGCTAAGCCTCCTGCACAGTATACACCTGAAGGTAGCCCTTATTGCTGTTTTTCCCATCTCCCTGCAGCCATCCATTAAAATGTCTGGAAGGCAAACAAGGAGAGGCAGACAGTCAGGAGGCAAAAAAAGAGGGCAAGCAGGCTCTGTGTCTGGGGGCAACAGTGCTGGTCGTGGACGCGGTGCATTGTCATCAGCACATGGCCATGGGACACGCTTGTCCTTCTTTTCGGCAGCTGGACATGTTGAGCCACATCATTCCGAAGACTTGGTAGAGTGGATGACCAAGCCCACCTCATCCTCCTCATCCTCTCTCACCCAGGCTCAGGGTACTGGCAAAGCAGCTGCCAAAGCGTCCTCTTCTCTGGTATCATTATCTTCATTAGTCAATCCTTCCCTAGACCCACCATGTCCTCCTCCTGAGGAGTCCCCCGAACTGTTTGAGCACAGTGTTGGGTACATGCTCCAGGAGGATGCCCAGCGTTTCGAAGGATCTGATGATGATACCCAGCTAGAGGAAGGCAGTAGCGTGAGAGCAGAGAGAGGGGATGCTCAAGAAGGACACCAATCTGGCAGTCATGCTCCAGCAGCTGCAGCATACTGCCAGATTGGCTCCAGTGATGAGGGAGGGGATGATGAGGTCACTGACTCCACGTGGGTGCCTAATAGGAGAGAGGAGGAGGAGGAGGATGAGGAGGAGGCACATCTCCAACGAGGCAGGATGCCCTTGAGTGGCCAGCGTATGGGCAGCACACCGACGGAATCACACCGCAGAGCTCCGCCTGTGCAGGGCGCTGCCTCTGCCCGTCATTCAAAAAGTTCTTTGGTGTGGGCCTTTTTTGAGGCGAGTGCATCAGATCGCACAGCTGCTGTTTGCAACATATGTCTCAAGCGTATATCCCGTGGCCAAAACATCAGCCGCTTGGGCACCACATACTTGATCAGACATATGTTGACCTGCCATGCAGCTCGTTGGCAAGCCTACCTTAAAGACCCACACCAAAGAACAAAGCGGACCTCTCCTTGCATCGCATCAGCTGGGATCTCAAAACCCACTATACCTTCAGTCCTCTCTGAAACCTGCACTGAGAGGAATGAAGGTGTAGAATTAGGTGTGTCACAGCCCAGTACTTGCGGCCACTCTGCTAGCAGTACACCGACGTCCGATTCTAGCAGGCAAACTTCCCTGCCCCAGCTGCTGGACCGTCGAAAGAAGTTCACTCCCAGCCATCCACATGCCCAGTGGTTGAATGCTAGCTTGGCTAAATTGCTAGCGCTTCAACTGCTGCCTTTTCAGTTGGTAGACTCGGCCCCCTTCCGTGAGTTTGTGCAATGAGCGGTTCCTCAGTGGCAGGTTCCCAAACGCCACTTTTTCTCACGGAAGGCGATTCCGGCTCTCTACAGGCATGTGGAAGGCAATGTCTTGGCCTCGCTGGACAGGGCGGTCAGCGGTAAGGTGCATATTACCGCTGACTCATGGTCCAGCAGGCATGGACAGGGACGTTACCTTTCTTTCACGGCCCATTGGGTCACTCTTTTGGCAGCTGGGAAGGATGCAGGACAAGGTGCAGTAGTGTTGGAGGTTGTTCCACCGCCACGCCTCCAAAATGCTACTACTGGTTGTGACACACCTCTCTCCTCCACCCCCTCCTCTTCTTCTTCCTCCATGGCCTCTTCCTGTGGTTTGTCCTCGGAACCAGTGGTGCTCCGTAGGCGTTCAAGGGGCTACGCAAGTACGCAGGCAAAAAGATGCCATGCCGTGCTTGCGCTGGTGTGTTTGGGGGACAGGAGCCACACTGGGGCAGAGGTCCTGTCTGCTCTGCAGGGGCAGGCCGAGAGGTGGTTGACGCCACGCCAGCTTAAGCCAGGAATGGTGGTTTGCGACAATGGCACCAACCTCCTCTCCGCCCTGACAACTGACCCATGTGCCCTGTATGGCTCACGTCCTTAACCTGGTGGTGCAGCGGTTCTTGGGCAGGTACCCGGGCTTACAGGATGTCCTGAGGCAGGCCAGGAAAGTCTGTGTGCATTTCCGCAGATCTTATAATGCCAGTGCTCGCCTGGCTGAGCTGCAAAAGGAGTTGAACCTGCCCAAGAACCGCCTTATATGTGACATGCCCACCAGGTGGAACTCAACGTTGGCCATGCTGCAGCGGCTGCACACGCAGCAGAGGGCCATCAATGAGTACCTGTGCGACTACGGCACCAGGACAGGGTCAGGGGAGCTCGGGTTTTTTTCACCACGCCAGTGGGGCATGATCAGGGATGCATGCACTGTCCTGGCACCATTTGAGGAGGCCACGAGGATGGTGAGCAGTGACAGTGCATGCATCAGTGACACTGTACCTCTTGTCCACCTGTTGGAGCACACGCTGCGTGGAATAATGGACAGGGCACTTGAGGCAGAACAGAGGCAGGAAGAGGAGGACTTCCTTGCCTCTCAAGGCCCCCTTTACCCAGACAGTGTTCCTTCTGTCCCACCCATCGCACAGGAAGAGGAGGAGGAGGAGGAGGAGGAGGATTGTGTCAGCATGGAGGTGGAGGCTGGCACTCAGCATCATCAGCAGCAGTCTTTTAGGGATGATTTACAGTCCCAAGAAACCAGTGGACTTGTACGTGGCTGGGAGGAGGTGGCTGCGGATCATGTCGTCCTTAGTGACCCAGAGGACTCCGGACTGAATGCCTCAGCTAACCTACGCTGCATGGCCTCCCTGATCCTGCAAAGTCTGCGGAAGGATCCTCGTATTCTTCGGATCAAGGAGAGGGACCATTACTGGCTGGCCACTCTCCTTGATCCACGGTACAAGGGTAAGATTGCGGACCTTATGTTACCGTCGCAGAGGGAGCAGAGGATGAGACAACTCCGGGAGGCCTTGCAGAAAGGTCTGTGCAACGCGTTCCCAGAGACTGGGAGGTTACAAACTCCTGGTCCTGGACAACGCGTTGCTGAGGCTTCGGGCAGTCAAAGAAGGAGCGGTGGGGAAGGTGGCCGTCTGACCGATGCGTTCAGACAATTCTTTAGTCCGCAGCCCCAAAGTATGATCGGTTCCAGCAACCATCGCCAGCGTCTGATATACATGGTGCAGGAATACCTAGGGGCAAGGTCAGACTTGGACACCTTCCCCACCGAAAATCCTCTGGCTTACTGGGTCTTGAGGATGGATCACTGGCCAGAGCTTGCACAGTATGCAATTGAGCTACTGGCCTGTCCTGCATCCAGCGTTCTTTCAGAACGCACATTCAGTGCTGCTGGAGGATTTGTCACGGATCACAGGGTGCGCCTGTCCACCGACTCAGTTGATCGACTGACTTTCATCAAGATGAACCAGTCTTGGATCACCACCAGCTACCACACACCTGATGCTGATATAACAGACTAATTGATTTTAAAATGTCACATCCCTTCAAGACTGATGCTGATGCTGAGTTCCTGTGCTGTTATGTTGACTAGCTATCCTCCTCCTCCTCCTCAATGATCCGATTAATGATGATAGCTTGGAAGATCATTTTGGTTTATGGGTGCCGCCACCAGTGGCTAAGGCCCAATTTTTCAGCCCCTGTTTAACAGGGGCGTGTAATTACAATTTTTGATGCAATACTTTGCAACAGGCCTCATTGCTGTGCTCCAAGTACAGTATCTGTGAGGGGTTGCAGTGTTGTGCCACCAGTGCCTAAGGCCCAATTTTTCAGCCCCTGTTCAACAGGGGCATGCAATTATAATTATTGATCTAATAATTCACAGCAGGGCCCATTGCTGCGCCCACCAAGAGTAACTGTCAGGCCTTACAGTGTTGTGTCAACACCACCACCACCACCACCACCAAAGGCCCAATTTTTCAGCCCCTGTTCAACAGGGGCATGCAATTATAATTATTGATCTAATAATTCACAGCAGGGCCCATTGCTGCGCCCACCAAGAGTAACTGTCAGGCCTTACAGTGTTGTGTCAACACCACCACCACCACCACCACCACCACCAAAGGCCCAATTTTTCAGCCCCTGTTCAACAGGGGCATGCAATTATAATTATTGATCTAATAATTCACAGCAGGGCCCATTGCTGCGCCCACCAAGAGTAACTGTCAGGCCTTACAGTGTTGTGTCAACACCACCACCACCACCACCACCACCACCAAAGGCCCAATTTTTCAGCCCCTGTTCAACAGGGGCATGCAATTATAATTATTGATCTAATAATTCACAGCAGGGCCCATTGCTGCGCCCACCAAGAGTAACTGTCAGGCCTTACAGTGTTGTGGCACCAGCACCACCATCAAAGGCCCAATTTTTACTACCACTGTTCAACAATTATATGTTATTACAATTCCTGATATAATAGTTGACAGCAGGGCGCTCCAGCACCCACCAAGAGTAACTGTGAGTGCTTACAGTGTTGTGCCAACACCAACACCTAAGGGGCCAATTTCTGCAGAGTATATACGGCAGGTCCCTACTTTCAAACATCCAACTTACAAACGACTACTACTTGCAAACGGAAGAAGACAACAGGAAGTGAGAGGAAATCTACCCCTTGGAAGGAAAATTCTCTCCTGTAAGAATTAATATGGGAGAAAGGTGTCTCCTCTCTACTGATGCTTTATCACCAATCCTTGTTTCAATAAAAACACCACATTTCAAAAACAGTTGTCATTGGGACGCAAAGTGAGGTGAAATGTTCTGAACAGGGGCACAGACAGCAAAAAAAATGTTACAGGGGTGATAACCCTTCCCTATGTTTTCCAAAAAGCTTAAAAATAGGTATTTGGCCTGGAGCTACACTTAAACAATGTAGCTGTTCAAAATTACAAACACATTCTACATAAGAACAAACCTACAGTCCCTGTCTTGTATGCACCGCCTGTATACGGCTGTTCAGAGTATATAGGGCCTTTTTTATTTTGCGTGCGGGGTTCCCCTTAATATCCATACAAGACCCAAAGGGGCTGGTAATGGGCTGGGGTAGGGGGGGGGGTTGATGGGGTAGCTATGCCATTTTTCTTAAAGATTTTCATCCATATTACCGGGACCAGACATTACATTAAAGCCGCAAGCAGTTTTAAATGGCTTTTTTTTCCTTTAGAAATGTTATTTTGTGCAGGGACAGTTCTAAACACGGGAAACACGTGGCACTTCACAGGCATACTTTAGACACCCCCCAGGTACAATATTTAAAGGAATATTTGACTTTTTTTTTTTCACTTTATGCATCATTAAAATGACTGCTCCCGGAAAACGTCCGTTTTTAAAACTTCTTTTTGCATTGATACATGTCCCCTGGTGCAGAACCCGGGTTCCCAAACTCTGTTTAGGACAATAACATGGATAATAGTCGTTATAATTAGCACTTTAGAATCCGAACGTTCGCATCCATTGTATTTAATAGGGTTCTAATGTTCGTGCGAACTTTCGGTCCGTTCGCGGGTTCTGGTGCGAACCGAACCCGGGGGTGTTCGGCTCATCACTACTTCTGATTGTTCATTTAGTCACAGAAATATAAGGGAAATATTTGCCTAGCTCTGCTTTTTGCACATTTTTAAAACTGCTTGTCTATCATTGCATAGCTTTGCCTATTAAAAACATACTAGCTAAACATGTACCTGTTCATGGAATAGGGTGAAATTATTTAGTCCTAGTGATAAAACTTTAAACTTCTAGGGAAGGACACAATGATTACCTGTATGTAGTATTTAAGGTACATCACACTGTTCAGAGTAGAAAGGTGTTGAGTATGTAACGGAGAATACATAAGGACTCGGAGGCAATATGAAGTATGTCACATCCAGCACAGTGCAGGAGGCACTGGAGGCAATCTAAAGTATGATACATCCAGCACAGTGCACAGAGTGGAGCCTATGGCTGTATGTTTGGAGTGGGGTAGTCCAGAGTATATAATTCACAACACCTGTACAGAGTGGATTAGTTTGGATAATGTAACATACAGCACAGCTAAAATGGCTAGATGATCAAGACTCTGTTGTCCTGCCTGGCACTGCATAGCCATCTATAGTGCACACCCAGCTATAAGTCCAGGTGTAATGCCCTATACACACGATCGTTTTTCATGTCGTTAAAAATGGGCATTAAAACCGATCGTGTGTATGCTCCAGAGCATTTTTAACGACGTGAAAAACAGCCATTAAAAATTTCGAACATGCTCTATTTTTTCACGTCGTTTTTCATGTCGTTTTTTTTTTAAACAACGTGAAAAACGATAATGTGTATGCTTTTACGAGGTAAAAAAAAACCACGCATGCTCAGAATCAAGTATGAGACGGGAGCGCTCGTTCTGGTAAAACTAGCGTTCGTAATGGAGATAGCACATTCGTCACGCTGTAACGGACTGAAAAGCACGAGGCTGATAAGCGCGAATCGTCGCTCAACAAATTTTACTAACATGAAGGGTGGCGCCATCCGAACGGAACTTCCCCTTTATAGTGCCGTCGTACGTGTTGTACGCCACTGCGCTTTGCTTGAACGTTTTTTAAAATGATCGTGTGTACGCAAGACAGGCTTGAGAGGAAACATGAAAAAAAAACAACGAGAAAAACGTTGGTTTAAAAAATGGCATGAAAAACGATCGTGTGTATGCCGCATAAGGCCCAGACTGTTTTCAAACAAAGGCCGTGTGCAGTTCTCTGGGGCAGTGTTACAGATAAGTATTAAACTGTTTGTGATACACTGTTTCTATGTCACCACACATACATTCTAATGTCCATATGAGAAACTTAAAACGTTTAATTCTATGCAACTATTTTTTTCCTAATAAGTACGTTAGGATGGCATAAGGAACCAGAAATAAGGGCAATGTGTGTTTCAATGCGTTTCACCAATTATGGCGTCTTCAGGTTCCTGAGTGACGTCACATCCGGCCTTAGGCGTCCGGTATTTGAAACGTACGCCAACTCTAGTGAGAGGAGCGGTGGAGTGGACTGTCAGGAAAGCCATTGGCATAGTACAGCTGCTGTTTTCAGACACACACATATGCGCATGCGCCAACAAGGAACAAGCAGAACAGTTACGGGTGCATATGCAAGCGCGCAACCTCGAGCGCAAACGCGTGTACACGCATCTGTCACCAAGACTGGTGACAAACGGCCTATTTAAATGGAGCTTCAGTACTTGCTAATTGCTGTTTGGTCTACAGCATTCTGTGTATGTTCCTGATACCTGTGTTTGACTTCTGATCCGGACCCGGCTTTCTCCCAACCATTCCTGTCTGCTACCTGCTCCGACCCCTGGCTTCACCCCAGGTTATGTCTCTGCCTGCTGCTCCTGTTTGATCCTGCATCTGTTGCCAACTCTGCCTGTGACCCCACTACGCTACTGCCTGCCATTTTTGCCTGATCTGCCCACCCGTTACCGACCCGGCTCGTCTGACCCTGCTTCCAGCTCCTCCAGTCTGCTACAGCTCCTTCAGTCCAGCTCAGCATCTTCAGGCTCCTGCTTCCTGTTGTGCATCCACAGTCTGTCATCAGCCAAGCCCTGCCAACCTGTCTGCTGTCTCATCTGCCCGATATCAGCCAATCTGGCTTCCTTCCTGAGGGTTCTAAGCTACTGCCCGTACAGACAACTGGACTGATCCTAGATGCTCTTACCCCGCCATGCTCTAGCGGCTTCTGCCTCACCATCAGTGGCAGGCTCACCAACCAGGTACGTGACATGGACCTTCTTAACATCAGCTGTTTACACTGGTGCCGGTTTAAAAAGGCACTTATAAATGTGAGTAGGATACAATTATGTTTTTGATAGAATCCTTTTAATCAATAAATGCTGCATTGTGAATTATTTTACTTTGGCATCTTCCCGGTTATTGGTGAATGGTTTGAAGCAAAATGGAATCCACATAGAGAATGGGAGAGAATACCAAGAGATCCTGATATACAGAGATATAGGAGAACAAAGCGCTATAAATAGGTGTCACATTCCTGTGGTGAGTGCGCATTTTCACAATCACGTAGTAATTCACGAGGTTGAAGGATAAAAAAGAAGAGTACACAATTGAAGATTTATTTGGTGTTGGGTTACTATATTTGGACTTGGGACATTATATAGATTTTTTGGATATTGATATTTACAGTTAGATTTTTTGCACTTGATTTGATTGAATATGAGTAAGCGATAGCACGGCTACTATGTATATTTCAATAATTATTCTTGAGAGTTATACAGTTTTGGTTCAAGATTTCCATACACATCAGGCAACATTCTTATGTCTGTAGGCAGACACTGACGCACCCGGCTGAGAGTTCGGAGAGAAGTGATTGGGCTTGTGGTGAGCCTTTGCCTTCCTACTTTATAGTCATAAACATGAAGTCTTAAAGGGATTGTAACCCTAAAAAAAAGTATCCTGTTCCTTTAAAGCATGAATAATAGCACAGTGCTTGTGCTGTGTAATTTGTCCCTTCCTATCATCTAAAATACCTTGCTGATTCTGCCTGGTGCTACCCTCCTCTCTGTAAACTGACCATGTTTATCATGGCTGCTGATACCGTGGTCAGTTTACGTGCCTCTGTCAGCCCGCTGTCTCTCTTCTCTCCCCCTCCCTCCCTGCCTGTCAGCTAGTTTCAGAAAGAAAAGGGAGTTTGGGACTTTGAATGAGGTGTGTACCCAACAGTCAATGTAGTGAACATAACCATGGTATAAATGCATATGCAAAGGTAAATGCACATTTTTCACAGTAAAGATAATCATTAATAAATTATCCATCGACAATAAATTACCATATTAGAACATGATTGAAACAATTAATTGAATCAGTTGTTGCAACAATGATACAGTGTAAAAAATTAAATCAAAGACAAAACATAAATGTACATTATAAAAACCAGAAGGATTGCTGCACAATGTGCTCTATGCATTTCGTGAAACATCACTTCCTCAGGAGCAGGCGCAATCCATCTATAGAACAGCTCCCATTGTCAGCAAATGGCGCCGGCAACCAAAGTTCACCCCAAAGTGTGTCCACCACGGGAACTGAGGAGGCCATAACAATGCACAACAGGTTGCAATGTGAGGACCGCAAGGAAAATACAGATATCCATATAGGAGTCACTGGTAACTCAATAAGGCCATCTAAATGGGAATCTTGTATTTGCTGTGGTATGAATAATTGGGAAGTTACCGCCAAGTAAGCCCAAAAAAACACTATAGAGCAGTCCTCTGCAAAAGGGGTAAGTAATGTACCCCGTCAGGCGTGCATGGTGCACCCCTGTCAGCTAGTTTCAGTGCTGATCTGTTCCCTGCCCTTCCCCTTCTGCTGCTATAATAACTTTTTTTCCTTCCTAGAATCCCCTGTGTTTGATTAAGTTATGTGCCCCAGTGTATGTGCTTTAAACAAAAATATGCAGCTTCATACCTTATTTCAGAGTGCCACTCAGCGCTCAAGTGAACGCCCGCCACTCTCCTCCTCTCCTCCCAGCTGATGTCAGCGGGGGATTCTCAGCCCCTCCCATTGTAGTTCTCAGATCAGGGGAGGAGAGTGGCAGGCGGTCATGTGAGTGTTGCTCTGAAATAAGGTATGAAGCTGCATATTTTTATAAAGCACATACATGGGGGCACATAACCCAATTGAACACAGGGGATTCTAGGAAGAAAACAAAGTGGCCTTACAACCACTTTAAGGCCCATACACAATAAGGAAATCGTATGAAAATGTCTGTATGAGGAACAATCGGTCAATTATGTGTTCATCAGCATAGTGCTTTCATACTGTTTCCGACTGTTCGGATGGAAAAACCTGAAGTAGTACGTGAACACAACGTCTGATTTTCATTCAGTGTGTACTGTAATCGTACAGAAATAATCGATTAGAAAATACTGCACATGATCAGAAGCAAAGAATGACCTGGCAGACCCGGTTAGTAGCTACATTTGCCTACGTTTTATAATATAAATAATAGTGCGCTAAAAACAACCTAATAATATTGTACAGTGCTTACTACTACATATACTTGTTAATAATGCAAAATAGTAAGAACCAAAAAATTGTTAAAAAACACCTTCCTCTGTGAAGATATAAGTAACATTGTAGTGCAGATAGAAGCAAACAAATTGTATAAAGTGTCACTTTTCAACACCTATCCTTGTTGCGATCAGTTCATTTATGTTCAGACTCCAAGTAATGGCCCGTAGTACTGTCTGGGGTTCTCCGTAAGTAGTGATTCTCAAATAAAAAAGATTGATAACATTGCGCAAGATTGCTAAAACATCATTGAATCTAGTAATCAAATATTGCACTCACATTAGTTCAATGAATAAACGCATATTGTACGATCAGTTTTGCAAGCAGCTCATTCCTCCTCACTGCACATCCAGTGTAACAAAGCACCGGAAGTGAGGTCACTGGCTCCTACTGACGCGTTGCGTCACAGGTCACGTAACTTTCTCAAGGGAAAATTTGTTTGAAAATTAGTTTTCCCTTATCCCTTACTTATATCTTCACGGAGGAAAGTGTTTTTTCACAATTTTTTTTATATTTTTTTAAATAGCTGCAGCTGAATTAATTTATTAGTTTTTTAATATATCCAGTTTTATTATCATATCAGCGCTTGAGTTGATATGATTATCATTTGCCTACATTTGCCTTTGTCGTTCAAGAGGTAATACAATTCTCGGATATATATCATGATGTGCACCTTTCTTGGAAAACTGGACATTTGATTTTCAAATGGTTAGCGGGGTCAAACTCAGACTCATTTTGGACCATAGTGACAACAAATTTGCAGTATGGAAAATTTTTCTCAGACAAACTACGGTAAATTTTAACTGTGAATGTGGTTGTCACTGTGGAAAAAAAAACATACAATAAAAACTTACACATTGTAATGAAACCTGTTTGATACATCTGGTCTGGAAAATATTTTATGGGCCTTTGAACAAAATGAGTTGATTCAAAGACAGCAAGAAAGGATGTTCTGATGAATGATTTTAGCTTTAGGTGACCTGAACATCAATGCTTACTCCGGCAGGTGGTCTGAAAGACATCTTTTTTTTTGTCTGCTGTTGACCAATTTTACATAAGCACTCATTCCAAAAATGACTCCGTTCATGAAAGGGCACACATTCGCTAGTAAGTATTTAAAGCTATGCTTTGTATGATTCATTTCAGTACTTATTTTGGCACATTATTTTATCAAATATTATAAATATTGCTTTAAAATTCATGAATGACTACATTTGTAGATGGTCACAACATGATCATAAATATTGTTTATCTTTTAGAAGATGAGAGGATATGACCCAGACACAGGATATCCTTTACCTTACAAAGCAAACAAAAAGCCATAAATCTGTGGTGTCATAAATGCAGATCTTGTTTGAAAAAAAATTACATTCGAACACTCATGCCGCGTACACACGACCGTTTTTCATGATGAGAAAAGTGCAATTTTTTAGATTGGTCGTGAAAAACGGTCATGTGTATGCTCCATACTCAATAGCAGTTTTCTCGACAAGAAAACTGCCTGCAAAAAAATTAGAACCTGCTCTATTTTTTCTCGTCGTTTTTCCCGTTGTTCTTTTTCTCGGCGCGAAAACCGCTCGTGTGTATGCTTTTCCGAGGGGAAAAAAACATGCATGCTCAGAATCAAGTATGAGACGGGAGCGCTCGTTCTGGTAAAACTAGCGTTTGAAATGGAGATAGCACATTCGTCACGCTGTAACGGACTGAAAAGCACAAGGCTGAAAAGCGCGAATCGTCTCTCACCAAACTTTACTAACACGAGATCAGCAAAAGCAGCCCAAAGAGTGGCGCCATTCGAATGGAACTTCCCCTTTATAGTGCCGTCGTATGTGTTGTCGTACGTGTTGTACGTCACCGCGCTTTGTTCGAGCGTTTTTTTTTCCTGAACGTGTGTATGCAAGGCAGGCTTGAATAGGAATCACGTCGAGAAAAACGTTGTTTTTTTGCATGACAGGAAAAACAGTCGTGTGTACGCGACATAAGACATACTACTTATCTGTGATGTAGGGAACCTGGTCATAACCTCAAAGCTGCTGGTTCATCTTCTGCTATGAGAAGATGTCTATATTATTAGAAGGACCGCTTTAATTTTAATAAAACCATAATAGATCAGATAAAAATATCCGCTACCCCTCTGTCATGTAAGAAAAATTGGCTGCAAGAAAATAGTGAAAAAAAAAAAAGATGTTCTAAAAGAAAAAAAACCCACCTCAGCTCTGATGCTTCTGGGAAGCGAAGATGACATTGCTTCACTGCTGCCCCCTAGGCACTCAAAATGCCATGATATTGTACTCCTGCGATGGGCTGAGGCACATTTGGCAGAAATTGAAGTGCCCAACTATCCCAGGAGTCAGCCTTGGGGCACCGTGGCATCACCTTAGCCTCCTGGAAGTGTCAGATGCTGGGACAGAGGTAAATATTTGCAAATCTTTTTCTGTAACATCTTTATTATATTATTTATTTGCTGCCAATTTTGTTTGGGCAGTGGGGGGCTGGCAGGAAAACTGCCTTCCCATTATTTAGGGAAGCCCCACTTTATTGTGATCATAGAGCATAGTCATCTTCAATCTCTTTAAGTAAGTTTACTAAAAACAAAATAATAAAATATTGGCACAAGGGACATGACTTACCCTGAGTGAGATGTGTCCCTAGTGCTGCTGTGTCCTCCTTTACCGAAATCTTCCTCCTCCGTTCTCCTCCGATGTCTCCCGCCCCACCGTAATCTTCTGGTGCAGTAGAGGTTAATAGAACTTAGGAGCTGTGACAGACGGTCATTAGGAGTACCTGAGTATGCCCTTCCTTTACACCAAGCTGCTCCACTCATAAGGCCTCATGCCCACTGACGTTTTTACAGCTGTGTTTTTTACAGCTTAAAAACGCCTGTGCATGTTATTGTATATATATATATTTTTTTAAATGCAGAGCTGAAAAACGCAATCGCGGCGTTTTTGCGCATTTTTTAAAGCTCGCGTTTTTTTCTGCCTAATTCTGACGCTGAGGAACGCACTGGTCCTGGGTTTTTTTTACAGCTTAAAAACGTCTATGCTATTTGCAGCTCAAAAACGTCTAGGTGGGCATGAAGCTATAGACTAACATGGACAGGCGTTTTTAAGCTGCAAAAAATGCTCAAAAACGCAGCTGTAAAAACGTCCGTGGGCATGAGGCCTAAAAGTCAGTGCTACAGCCAGTGGTGTATCTAGGTTTTGTGCTGCCCTAGGCCTGACTAAACTCTTGAGACCCCTAATTTAAATACCATTCTTGTCAAGGTCACACCCCTTCCTGTTTAAGACCTGCCCTAAAATTTTCCAGTGGGGACACTAATTCTGAGGGCCTTGGGAGGGGGGTTATTTCCTCTCACTTCCTGTTTGGCTATGGGGCAGGAAATGAAGGGAAATGGATGGATTGCAAAAAAAAATTAACAGGGGCTATAACCATCCCTTACTCAATCCAAAATGGAAATAAAAGTGTTGCCTATAGTTCTACCTTAAAGCGGAGTTCAACCCAAATTTGGAACTTCCGCTTAATCCACTCCTCGCCCCCTTACATGCCACATTAGGCATGTCATTTTTTGGGGAGGGGAGTGGGGGCTTCAGTAGGAGTGGGACTTCCTGTCCCACTTCCTCCTTCCGCCCCCGGGCCGCCTAGGCGATTTGTCATATCGCCTTTTGGCGGCCCCTCCTTGTAGGCGATCACCTGGGACGTGACAGGTCCCAGGCGATCGCCTGTCCACTCAGAGAGCGCTGCGCCGTTCGCGCATGCGCAGTGAGTGCCCGGCCGTGAAAGCTGTCACAGCCGGGTGCCCACACTATGAATGGAGGCACCGGCGGAGAAGGGGGGGGGAGAGGAGCCGAGCTCCGGGCGTCGCGTCACTGGACAGTAGAACAGGTAAGTGTATGTTTATTAAAAGCCAGCAGCTACACTTTTTGTAGCTGCTGACTTTTAATAAACATAAAAAAAGGCTGGAACTCCCCTTTAAGCACAAATTTCTTATAAATTTATGGAGGACTAAGAGGATATAACCATGCCAGTGGTGCAGCAGAAAACATGTAGCACAGTGATGAAGGTATGTAGTCCAGGCAGTGAGCAAAGGAAGGATTGGGGGCAGGAACAAATAAGTAAATCCTTCTGTTTATTTTTCTCATCAGCAATCAACAGAATTAAAATTAAGATTCCTTAATATGTACAACTGACACAAGCAAAGGATTGCAGGAGAGTCCTACTACCTACCTGCCAGGTATAGGTGACCACGTCAGTGTCCCTTGTGTCTGCGGCATCCCTATCATACCGGCAGCAGTGTGGCCACTTAATGGGGGCGCCAGACCGATTTGTCTTGCGGCCCAGTCCACCTCATAAGACTGGCGCTACACTAAAAGTGTAGCGCAAGTCGGCGGAGACTCTTTTCATGCTGCCCCCCTGCAAAGTGCTGCCCTAGGCCTGGGCCTTGTTGGCCTAGGCCAATATACAGCGTTGGCTACAGCCACTATGAATGAAACAGAATTTATGAATGCAGGGGACAGAGCTATCAATCATCTGTCCATCCTCCATTTACAGATCACGTATCATTCATATGTGTGGTGGTATGGCTTCTATAAATGGAGCAGATGTGTAAAAAGAGCAGGCTTAGTTGTACAGGGGTGGACAGGCAGGTAGGTAACTTTAATGCAGAAGAAACATACAGTATCCTACCTGTTCGCCCATTTTGAATACTTGTGTAGCCAAGGTCAGCTATTATGTTCATAAGTTAGAGACATTTTCTGTGTTGTTAATGTAGGGTTGGCTCTCTCTAGTGTATGCTGGACTCTATGTGTGAATTTCTTTTCTTCCTGTGTGAGGACTCAGAGCAAAGCATCATGGAATGTGTAGTTCAGGATGTGGAAGTGACACTGCCACCTGGACTGATCTGAACTACAAGGAACACAATGCTGAGTGCAGAGAACAGACTGCTGGGAGAGGATATAAAGAGAGCAGGCGCGGCCTAGATCAGTCTCTCTGGACACCGTTTTGACTCTGCCAGCAGAAGGTGACAGGGAGTTGCTGACGATTTGCGGCCTACACAGCGGGGAACCGGACAGCTATACCCAGAGGGATCTCTGCGGACAGCATCGTTTCTTCAGTGCAGTGGACCGGCGGGTGTTCCGGATCATCCAGGCGCTTCCAATTCAGATTCCAGTGAGCTGCAGCAAGGCGCGGCGGCCGCCATTTTACAGAGCAAAGACACAGAGAGAGAGTTCCAGCTGGAGTCTTCTCATCATCTGCACCATTATCTAGTCTATCTGACACTTGGAGTGGTAAGTGAGCATAGCCCTTGCTATAGTTAAAGGGGTTGTAAAGGTTTGTTTTTTATTTTCTAAATAGGTTCCTTTAAGCTAGTGCATTGTTGGTTCACTTACCTTTTCCTTAGATTTCCCTTCTAAATATTTTTTTTCTTTGTTTTCTTAGTCTGAATTTCTCACTTCCTGTTCCTCCTCAGTAAGCTGTTCAGTAAGCTGTTCTGGCTGACTAAACACCGCTCGGATGATGGTGTGAAGTTTAGTGAGGAGAAACAGGAAGTGAGAAATTCAGACAAAGAAAAAAAACATTTAGAAGGTAAATCAAAGGAAAAGGTAAGTGAACCAACAATGCACTAGCTTAAAGGAACCTATTTAGAAAATAAAAAACAAACCTTTACAACCCCTTTAAGGACACTGCTGTTAACAACACCCACACAGTTTAGCTGGTGGTACTTGTAGTCCCACGGAAGTTAAACTCTCTGTTATAAAGGACACAGTCAGCAGATGCCTATGCTCAGTACACATTACTGATTCCAGTAGCCATATCAATTGACATCTTTAGGATTATAAAGAGAAGGAAGCTATACTACTACCAGGATAAATCATAGCTTTGCTAACTTTGTCACACTTTACCTTTTTGGATTACTGGTACTTTATTTACAACTAAAAAGAGGCTAGCTGAAGACATCTGGATTTCAAGGAATACTGTTTCTCAACTTTTTTTATAGTTCTCCCCCCATCTGCTCAAATTGCATTGAACTGCTAAAGGGAGACATCCTATTGAATATAATATTGTTTATACTGTTTTCAATATTGTGCAGTGTTGCTGGCTTTGAGTTGAGGAGGCAGAGGGGAGAGATCTGACACATCAGACATAGGTCCCTGTATTGAGTTAATATCTGTGTTCATTCACAATTCAGGGAACTTTACACCAATATATTGTGTTTACTAGATAAGTTTGAGATAAAGGGCGGTGTATACAGGAGTGTTTCCATTATTGACCAAAGTTGATATACATATGTATCTTGTGTTTTGATACTACAGTAAACATATTTGAACTGTTTCTTTAATATTGTGTGAGTCTCAATTTACTATCACAGCTGGTGACATGATGGAACCCAGGGTGTCAGAGGTAAGAGAGGATTTGCAGAGTCAAGTTAATCAGTGGGGTACAGAGTCTATTAGCAGCCCTTACGGGGGGTACCGCTACACTTGCCACATAGTTCCACTTTCAGGGTGATGCAGAGACACTCCATAGGACACCACATATCGGCATGTAGGTAGGTGCAATTTATGCTCCATCCAGTAGGTGTGCCACTGTACAGACAAAGAGAAAGCTTAGAGGAAGATTGTTCCTTTGCAGGCTCCATAGGTGTCTTAATGTGGAGCTCCACCCTAAATTTACGCTTCTGCCAATCGGAACCCTCCCCCCCTCCGGTGTCACAATTGACACCTTTCAGGGGGGAGGGGGGTGAAGATACCTGTCTAAGACAGGTATTTCACCCACATCCGGAAGTCATCTCCCCGGGAATCTGCGGGAGTGACGTCACTGCCCCCAGACTTCCCGTAGTGTTCTGGGAGACACTCGGCTTCCAGAACACAGGAGAACGAATCAGAACGGCGCAGCGCGACTCGCGCATGCGCCGTAGGGAACCGGGCATGAAGCCGCAGGGCTTCACTTCCTGGTTCCCTCAGCGAGGATGGCGGAGGGAGCAGCAGAGTGACGAGCGATCGCTCGTCCTCTGCTGCGGACATCGCTGGACTCCAGGACAGGTAAGTGTCCAAATATTAAAAGCCAGCAGCTGCTGTAGCTGTAGCTGCTGGCTTTTAATTTATTTTTTTCCGGCGGAGCTCCGCTTTAAGGGGAGCAGCTGTCTGATTGGATGCTACCATCCCTATTGGCCCTTGGAGGCCTTCTTGCGTGAGGCACTCCTTTTAAATAGAAGTGCCCAGCTCAGGCTGGCATGCTTTTTGTGAGTGCCTAGGTGAGGCACGAGCCCCGCTTGTTAAGGTGAGTCTTAGTGCAGAGAAAGGCTCCTGTACAAGGATGGACAGGGTAGGGCTAGCTCCCGGTCTCTGGAGCAGCTGCAGCAATCCACTGTTCAGCACAGAAGACACGTTACTTGTGCATCCAGTCAGCCACCCATCCAGCAGAAGCTATCCTTGGTAAAGCTGCCCTGGCCTGGAATAGTGCCTTACTGCTGATAGTGTGAGATACCTCTGCTTTACTGTGCTATTGCTATTGGTTACAAATAAGTGCCTCATTGAATGACTGGAAGCTGCAAATTGTACCATTAAAGAATATGTTACTCGAACAGTTAATTTACCTGATATGTGCCTGCTGTACCATGTACTTGTATAACAAAGTATCCTGTTCTCTTTGTATTGCTTCCTTTTTGTGAAACCCCTGGTGTTCCTTCCAGCCCCCATGCTTTTATCATTTTTTTAAAATGACCACACTAGACATGAGAGCACAACATGGTCAGTTCTCTAGCTGTGCTGGGAACTCAGCCTGCTCTCCTTCAATGATCAGACTTGTGCTGACACGCCCCCTTCCCCCTCCACAGTCATTCACCGGGATGATCAGTGTACTGTTGTTTTTCCTCCCCCAGCTCTCTGACCTTGTTATGCAGATGAGAACAGAGGGCACGTGATTACTTATAAAAAGGGGGAAACAAGATAATTATATTGAATTTACAAATTCAGTACAAGTAAAAAAGAGGGATTGGGGAATGGATCCAATTACATAGAAGGGACAAGCAGACTGCAACATAGATAGGACCCATGCAGCTAAACAGGACATATTTCAGTCATCCCCAATAAAAGGATAGACATTTGGACTGAATTTTCTTACAGACTAGATCCTTGATGATATGCACTGTTAGAAGGAGACTGCAACTAAGTAGCAGGGAAATGATATACACCTAAAAACTTTTGAAAATAGCCTATAAAAAGGCAGATCCTGGGTTCTTCGCTTCTTCTTGCTGGTTGGTCCTCATGGAGAAATTATCCACCATGTTTTTATAAACTCTGGTTTAGCACATATGGTATTTCACGCAAGATGTCTACATGATACCCCTTGAGGAAGATCATCACATTATTAAAGATCGAAACGCATTGGAGATCCATATACAGGCCAACCCATAGTGATGACCTGTATATGGTTATTGTGACACATGACTGTAATACCATTATAATTTGTACACCAAAGCTCTTATTGTTGTTCCCTTCTATGTAATTGGATCCATTCCCCAATCCCTCTTTTTTACTTGTACTGAATTTGTAAATTCGATATCCATGTATAATAAAATTATCTAATACTTTTATCATGAGTCAATACATCATTCAAGCTGTGCACAAGCCACTGGGAGTTTCTTTCCTTTTTCTTTAAACGTACAATTTGGCTAGCAGCATAGTCTACATACTAGAAGGTGGGTATCCCACTTTTTTACAAGATAATTATGTTTTTTTATATCTATGCACAACTATTTTGCCTTTAATTTCTATTTTAAACTGAATGGATTGTTTTACAAGGTGAGGGTTCATATATATGTAGCGGGGTCTCCTTTAAGGCCCCGGGACTACGTTACCCAGAACCCTGTTCGGCACCCAGAGTGCAGTTAGCCACCGCAGAGACTCATGGGAGGGGGTTATTTAAGGAGGAGGCGAGGCGGAGCTCGGCCTCTTTGGGACACCGCGCTGCAAGCAAGAGTTTTTCCTGTGTGGATCTGCTGCAGTGCAAGGCCTGAAGCCTGGGCCTTGCGCAACTTCCAAAGAGCCTTCCACCCCACTGCGGAGCCTGGGTGGCATCTGACTTGTCGAGTGAGGACATCAGTTGGATCGGGGACCCGATCGTTGCAGACGCTGTGTGCGGATACACAGCAGGGTGGACGTTACAGATTGGGATCGCGTCCGGAGTGGTGAGCGGGCACCTGCCCAGACCAATAGACTGTGCCGTGTTCAGGCCTATAGACTGCATAGGCCCACAGTTTCGTTTATCTGCTGTTCCCCGGGGGGGATCGGTAGCAGGACAGAGTTGAAGTGCCCCCCCCCCCCAGTATAGTGTTTCAAGTATTGCCTGATTGTGGATTACAAATTACTATTCATCAAGTGCACCACCGAAAGCTGGCATGCGAAGAAGTCCCTATAGGAGGTGACTGAGATTTACTCCATGTCAGGCCTGACCGGAGTGGGAAGTTAGGATATTGTTTAGTGCGCCATAAGGCGCGCATACCAAATATAGCTACACGTGGTGAAGTACCGCGCAGCGCCATTATTGTATGCTGTATTGAATTCTGCAGGGCTCTGCTAACCAATTGCATATGTTGTGTTCTGCCTATGCTACTTTTGATATAAGAGTAAACTGTTATATTTAATCTCTGGCCTCAGTGTGTTGTCTTACTGTTAGGAGATTATTCCTTGCAATACTATTTGAATGTGATACAAATATAACCCCTAGACTAGCTGTGCCAGAGTGGGTCGAGCAGATTGCTGGGGGTTGGTGGTGCTGTACACAGGGCCCGAAAACAAATCCAGCGGCTCTCTTAACTGGGGGTAGCACTACATATACTTTAAAGCTTAACTCCCCTGGGTGATCTAAGTACATGCAAGGATTATAACAACCTTTGTTGCATATTCCTACCTTTTGTTATTCTGAAGAAAAATCCCTGTGTGTTTGTCTGTGCCTCTGGGAGTGGGTCTAATGGGAGTGTTTTTTTAATTATCAGTCAGCTGCAGGGCACTAATGAGGAAAGTTGCTGGGCCTGCATCCCTTTAGATGTGTTCCTATTGGAAATATCTCACCAAAAATTACATTTTTGTTGCAGGGATGCCTAAAATCTGACTTGTATCTTAGGCAGACTTCTGGGAAAAATGGTGAGCCAATTGCACAAGCAGGAAATGATGTTTATGGAGAATGATTAGTACATATTCTGTGCACAGAACAACTCCATGTGGCCATATTGCTTTGCATTTATAGAAAAATACAGTGGCTGCAGATTGAAAAGGAAAGGTAATTTTTAATAACATTTAATTACAATATGATTTGTATCACAATTGTACACACCATACTATTTTTTCTTTATTTGCAATTTTTTCCCCCCACAAAAGTGGAGTTACCCTTTAATGATTGTACTTTTGCACTATCTAAATATCTGCTGTATGTTACTGGAGTTTTAGTGCCTATGTGACCAACAGTACATTAATAAATACAACAATATGGGTAAATGGTGTGTCTATATTCTCTTTATAAAGAAAATTGTAATTTCATGAATTTTAATAGAAAATTAAATCCGCCAAATAAGTCACTAAATTTACACAATATACATCAGAAAACTGCTTAGATTCTATAAATACTTGAAGAATACAATTATTTAAATCTTTTTTATAGTGCTTTTGACAACAGTAACATGTAAGTTCTGTCCCTAGAACATGATGAGAAGAATGTTGTAACACGCTCGTTCCACATTGTTGAGACTGCATGAAATTAATCTCTACTAAAATATAGCAGATCCTTTCATATTCCACTTCTTTCACTTGAAAAGGACCACATTCGGTGGGGGGCAGGTGGCACAGCAATGACCTTTGCCCTGCAGTCTTTCAGACAAAAGCTAATGCAAGGTCACATGTCATTGGGTTGTCATGCATGACCAATTGATTACAGCAACCCCCATCGCAGCTTTTTTACAACTGTTTTCACAGTACCGTCAGAAGTCTACGGATCTGTTTTTCCCACCATCAAAATCAAGTCCTGGCAAGGGATTAACAAAAGATTTGTGGGTACATTTGCTATATAGACCACAATGTAAGCAAATAAAAAAATAAAAAAAAGTAATAAGTTATAACTGGAAAAAATATTTGTAAAAATAAACAGGGTGATGGTGCACAGTACAAAGAATTTTGTATTTAATCAGACATGTTTCTGTTGGTTCCACCATGTTGTCAACATGTGGGTCTGTCCACTTTATATTGCCTTGTCTTACTGCAAGTGCCTGTCAAAATGTCAAGGTCATGCATGGACTTGAAAAGTCAAGATTTGCATACTATATGGCTTTAGCAAACCATAACTCTGCATCTACAGATCATGTTGGCATGCTGTTCTCAAAAAGAAAGCCTGTTTTCATTAACTTTCTTATGATAAAATGCTTAGCGTAAGTATAGCGCACACGCCTTTCTCCCACCCTGCATTTAACTCGGCTCCTTGCAGGAGGAATGAAAGGCACACCGCACCACAAGCCCGTACCCTCCTGTGTAAAGAGGTTGAGCAGTGTTATTGTTGGGTCTTGTCTGCAACCAGAACCAAAATCCTCCTGAGCATGATTCTCACCTCTACTATGGGTAGATGCAAGTCCTTGACTTCCCCAGTAATGTAAATGTCCACACCAGCTGAAACTCCAACTCAGTATTTATTCTCACTTTGCAATAAACAGTCTCTTGGATAGGAAAGGGTTGGAGTAGGGTTGTCCCTATACCGATACTAGTATCGGTATCGGGACCGATACCGAGCATTTGCGCCAATAATTGTACTCGCACAAATGCTCCCGATGCCTTTGCAGATACCTGGGATGGAAGTCAGCGGGCGGAGTCGGCAAGCGAATGGCGGAGCGGAGAGCAGAGTGGAGCAGAGTGGAGCGGAGAAGTCAGCGGGCGGAGTCGGCGGGCAGAGACGGCAAGCGGAGGGCGGGCGGAGCGGAGAGCAGAGTGGAGCAGAGTGGAGCAGAGAAGTCAGCGGGCGGAGTCGGTGGGCGGAGTCGGCAAGCGGAGGGCGGGCGGAGCGGAGAGCAGAGTGGAGCAGAGTGGAGCGGAGAAGTCAGCGGGCGGAGTCGGCGGGCGGAGACGGCAAACGGAGGGCGGGCGGAGCGGAGAGCAGAGTGGAGCAGAGTGGAGCGGAGAAGTCAGCGGGCGGAGTCGGTGGGCGGAGTCGGCAAGCGGAGGGCAGGCGGAGCGGGGAGCAGAGTGGAGCGGAGAAGTCAGCGGGCGGAGTCGGCAAGGGCGGAGTGGGCAAGCAGAGGGCGGGCGGAGCGGAGAGCAGAGTGGAGCGGAGAGTCCTCAGGCGGGTAAGCTTGCAGCCGCATCATGATCCATCGGCGACCTGAGCCGTCACATTCGGTAAAGGAAGTGACGCTCCGTGTTACACTGTCAGTGCTTGAAAAAATGCGACGCCCATCTTGGTACACCCTGCACTCGGCCTCAATAAAGCAGCAGCGGACATCTTGTTACACTCAGCCCATGTAGTTCAGGCTGGGTGTAACAAGATGTCCGCTGCTGCTTTATTGAGGCCGAGTGCAGGGTGTACTAAGATGGGCAAAACAAAAGATCAAGTCTTCTGGACAGCAGCACTCCAATAAAAAGCCTTTATTATGTAAAATCTTCAAAAATCCAAATACAGCACAGCAAGTCACAAAATTCTGGTATCGAGCTGACTAGTTTCACACTTTCTTAGTGTTTAATCATAGCTGTACTAAGATGGGCATCGCAGAGGCAGCATAGAAAAATAAATCCTCTCGTGCCTATAAGTGCCCACCACCTGTCAGTGCCCGCTATCTGTCAGTGCTCATTAGTGCTGCTTACTCAGTGTCACCTATTAGTGCCAGCCACCTGTCAGTACCATCTATCACTACCACCTGTCAATGCCATCTATCACTGCCATCTATCAGTGCCAGCCACCTGCCATCTATTAGTGCCAGTGCCATCTATCAGTGCCAGCCCCCTGTCAGTGCCAGCCATCAGTGCCCCCTGTCAGTGCCAGCCCCCTGTCAGTGCCAGCCATCAGTGTCCCCTGTCAGTGCCAGCCACCTTTCAGTGCCAGCCATCAGTGCCCTCTGTCAGTGCCAGCCATCTGTCGGTGCCAGCCATCAGTGCCATCTGTCAGTGCCAGCCATAAGTGCCAGTCATCAGTGCCCGCCACCTGTCAGTACTCATCACTGCTGCATATCCGTGCCACCTAATCATATCAGTGCTCATCAGTGCTGCTTAATCAGTGCTGCATATCAGTGCCACCTAATCTGTATTGTGCTTTAAAACTGTCACCTGACATTAAAAAAAAGTATCGGTATCGGCGAGTACTTGAAAAAAAGTATCGGTACTTGTACTCGGTCTTAAAAAAGTGGTATCGGGACAACCTTAGGTTGGAGCAAAGGAAACAGAACAGCCTAAGGTGTGGAGGAGGTCCAGGCACAAACGTAGCTCAAATTCTTCGCTATTCAGATTCTCAAACAGTTTTAGGAGCACAGTCTCTGCCACAGACCGTGAAGTTGGCCCCTGCCACGGACCTGGTGAAACTTTTGGTCTCTGCCACAGACCTGGTGAATAAGGCCTCTGCCACTGACCTGATGAACTTGAACTTCCTTCTTAGAACATAGCCCTTATCAAGGAGAAGATGTCCCCCTAGAGCGTCAACAGACCCTTCCTTCACCGTGACTCTCGCATAGGTCCTTCGGAATGATTCTCCCTTCTCTTAGGCTGCGGGTCCCCTCGCAAGGCGGCACCCTGGACTCCTTAATCCCTAGCGGACCCCAGCCGAAGGCGCTGGGCCCGAGCCGTCGCTGCAGCTCCCGGGTCTCCATACCCAGGTGGACAGGAACGGTGTGGTAGTACCTCACCCCAGGCTAAAGGTGCCTGAGGTGGAACCGGAACACAGCCTCCGGGCCAAGGGCACCCGGAGATGAGCCACACGCACTTCCAGGCTGAAGGTGCCTGGGGGTGGACCCTGATCAGGAGATGTCCGCCCCTTTTATATCCTCTCCCGGCATACACAGCAGGTTCCCCGCCCCGATGTACGGCTGTCGAGAGGGGACACAAAAGGCAAAGCACTACGCTCGTGGTTCAACCCCGGCCCAGAATGGCAGCGCCAACCGCAGGCCACAGGGAACTCATCACCAGCATTATCCCCTGAGGACAAAAATTGGTCCATAGCCACTAACAATCAAGGTGTTTGAGCCTAATTACCACTCAGAGACTTCCCTTAAATTGAACACCCCACTACACAAGATAACATACAAAAAGCGGGGAGGTTTGGGACTTTAGATGAGGCACAAATATATGTGCCTCCATCCCTTGTACAAATGAAAAAAGGGGAGTTTTGGGACTTTGAATGAGGCTCTCGACACAGTGGGATTATCCAAAAATGATGTGTTTATTGACATGGGAAACATATAAAAATATGAAATTTGTAAAATGTATATAAGTCATAAGGATACACATAACCTTGCATATATCACATAGACATCAAGGATCGACTTGGAAACATGCGACAATATGGAAAATAGATGAGTAGTTCCCATGAATGCATAGATATACACACATGTCATTAGAGCGGCACAATACAAAAAACATAATTGCATGATAGACAGTGAACTATGTAGACATCTGGTACAGGTGTGTGGGCATCCTAAAAGGCCCAACGCGTTTCGTGTATAACACTCATCAGGGGCGAAGCTCACAATTATCTATAAAAAATGTATAAATAAGAATTGTTATAGTATGACACTGGGTGTAACAGGAAAGGGCAACAAGGGTATATGTTGAATG
Organism: Rana muscosa; assembly: GCA_029206835.1. Lineage (NCBI taxonomy): Eukaryota > Metazoa > Chordata > Amphibia > Anura > Ranidae > Rana > Rana muscosa. Next base: position 294,055,674 of record CM055117.1, read on the forward strand.
TGGGACCTGGGCCAAAAACCCATAACTCTGGATCTACAGATCATGTTGGCATTCTGTTCTCAAAAGGAAAACCTGTTTTCATGAACTTTCTTATTATTAAATGCTTAGCGTAAGATAACAGACCGATGAAAATGAAAGTGTAGCGCTATCTAAATAAATATGTATAAATATGAATATATACACAAAAAAAATGTATATATAATAATATAGTGTTAAACACGTGTATCACCCAAAAGAACGTGCTAGGTGACTCCAGTGATAAAGTCCTCAAACTATATTAACAAAAATAAATAATGCAAATAAATGCAAATAAATGTCCGTTTAAAGTATAATCCATAAAACGAAAAATAGTAAAAAAGTGATGAAGATCAGTCCAAGGAAAACGTGTTGAATCAAAACGTGAAATTACAATCCAAAGTCTTCTATGTATGGAAGAAAGAAGCCACCACCAAGGTGAGTTTGAGGAAGGCTTACCAGAAGTTTTGGATTTGGTGGGGCATACGCCACCCAAATCAAATAAAGCTTGAAGAGTGTGAACACTCAAACAATAATTATATACAGATGTGATGTGAAATCCGCCACCAAGTATATGTTGAGGAGGCTTACCAGAGGTCTCGGATTTGGAGAGGCATACGCCACCCAAATCTGAGATTGCTTTAAGGGTTAATGGACCCCAATAGAGATGGTCTTGAGTGGAGGGATGGTCTGGAGTCAAATGGGTTTAGCACTTCAATCAGACGGGACATCCAATAACACAAAACACCAGTTCATGTAGGGACTCGGTATCCAATGCATACGTGTAGAGATGGAAAAGCTCACATAGCATAATTCCGTTTGGAAAGGATTTAATGTAAAAAAATCATACAATGTAACACTCACATTTAAGATGGTCTTAAAAGCATGGATGCAGGTAAGAGAGCGATGTATATGGACAAATTCACCCGACTAGTTTCGACTAAAAAGTCATCGTCTGGGATACCCCTTTGACTCCAGACCATCCCTCCACTCAAGACCATCTCTATTGGGGTCCATTAACCCTTAAAGCAATCTCAGATTTGGGTAGCGTATGCCTCTCCAAATCCGAGACCTCTGGTAAGCCTCCTCAACATATACTTGGTGGCAGATTTCACATCACATCTGTATATAATTATTGTATGAGTGTTCACACTCTTCAAGCTTTATTTGATTTGGGTGGCGTAAGCCCCGCCAAATCCAAAACTTCTGGTAAGCCTTCCTCAAACTCACCTTGGTGGTGGCTTCTTTCTTCCATACATAGAAGACTTTGGATTGTAATTTCACGTTTTGATTCAACACGTTTTCCTTGGACTGATCTTCATCACTTTTTTACTATTTTTCGTTTTATGGATTATACTTTAAACGGACATTTATTTGCATTTATTTGCATTATTTACTTTTGTTAATATAGTTTGAGGACTTTATCACTGGAGTCACCTAGCACGTTCTTTTGGGTGATACACGTGTTTAACACTATATTATTATATATTAAAAAAAATTGTGTATATATTTATATTTATACATATTTATTTAGATAGCGCTACACTTTAATTTTCATTTACCACTAGCTTTTTTGTACCAGCAGTGTTGGCAGCTTGTTTCACATCATTATTTTTCCAGCGCAGTATTACCTATTTACTTTTTACCACTAGTAAGATAGCAGACCAACTGCCATTCACCAAACACGCACTGCATAGTGCCTCCTACTAAACCCAGTACCACCAGTTCAGTCTCAAACTGTACTATCCAAAAGAATACTGTTATTCTTCCATCATTATATTGGCCAAATGTTGCATCCACCTTCATTGTCAAGTGCATTCTCATATTAAAAAAAAAATAAAAAATAAAAAAATGCTTAGTTTAAATTGTCCAGGTTTGTGATGGGTAACTAAACCAACAGATGAAGATTTAGGGTGGTGTCCATGTTGTATCACATTTCTGTATCAATAATTAAATGATATAATCTATTCACGTTTTTGGTTTGCGAAAACGAGTCAAAATGAGTACCATTAATTGGGCATTCAGTATATCGGATTACAATTACCATAAAAAACTAATGGCTTGCCCTTGTATTTCTTGCCTTCCTTTACAGCCTTTCTAAAGATCTTTGCTTTGTAATAAAATCCCTATGTAAACGTTTTACCATATCTTTGAATCAGCATCTTTGTATACAGAAAATTGGCAAGTGAACAAATCTATTTTTTTAAGCTTTACATAATCATTAAACCTGATGTTGCATTGTGATTGTGAGCCTTTGTACGCCTTGGGGCCACTTTCTGTTTTCTGGCCACCTGTCTTTGATCTCACCTTTTGTGACAGCCACACTATTCATAATTGAAGGAAGTGTTGGGGAGATCAGTTACAATCTTTTTTGTTGAAAAAAAGAAGCAAGAGGAAAAATACATGCAAAGGGTTCCCGCTGACAACCCTTCCTGCACACATCTATTGTAACACATTTTAGAGACAAATGCAAAAGCTTTCCAGGAAGTATAAAGAATGCAGGATCAGAGGAAGATGTGTCTCATTTTTTCAATCACTAGGAATCGGGGACATGTTTTACCATTGTCCAACCACATAGTGAAATAAATAGTTTATACACATGAGGTACACTGTCATATATAAAACCAGCCATTTTCTTTTTTTTCTTTTTATAATTTTTATTTCGCCCTTCAGCAAAGCACGTGGAACATTACAACCAAACATAATCTGTTAAGCAGGGGGAACAATATGAGTCCCAAGGTTTACAACAATTAGAATAATGAGAGATACAATGCACATCAGAAACTGTGGCAACTTTAGGGTTGCCACCTTTTCTTCAAGCCAAACCTGAACACTTTAGCGGCACAGGGCATTTTTTTTCCATAGTATACACTATAGCAGTGGTCATCAACCCTGTCCTCAGGGCCCACTAACAGACCATGTTTGCAAGATAACTGAAATACATCACAGGTGATATCATTTGCTGCTCAGTGATTGCAGTATTCTAGTCTGCATCACCCCAAGGTAATACATAAAACCTGGTCTGTTAGTGGGCCCTGAGGACAGGGTCGATGACCACTGCACTATAGGATTATAAAAGACCTGGGACACGTTTGGGTGCCCCAACAAAAGTAGTAATGGGGCACGCATAGTGCCCGGTGGCAAACAGTGGGTGTGGCCAAAATTCTCTTGCTGACATCAAAGCAGAGCCTACCAGTGATGCCGAACCTGCCACCAGACAGCTGCCTGCAGCTCCCGTACAGCAATAGATTTGTGTGTGACTATCTCAGTTACTTGAGGTGCCACAGCCTGGTCTGAATAATGTGTCTGGGTTTCAAGAGGACTGAAATCCGGACACATAATTCAAAACCTGGACTGTCCTGGTGAATCCTGGACAGGTGGCAACCCTAGCTAACATGACACAGAAACTTTCAGGATACAAGCTGACATTCTAAGAGACCGGTTTATTGAAAAGGGATATGACAATCGAGATGTCGAGAATGAGATGACTAAGGTTCTGAATATCGACCGATCTCTATTGTTAGCAGATAGACCTCAAAGAGAAAGGGAAGACAATTTTAGATGGTCTTTTCTTACAGCCTTTTCTACCCAACACAAGCAAATCAAGGCTATTTTTGAACAACATTGGGGTATCTTGAGGAATGATCGAATCCTTGGTACACTTTTACCAGAAAGACCTAAAGTGATATACCGAGGAGTGCCCTCACTTAAAAGTAAAATTGCACCAACCATCATTAATCCTCCGATTAGGCCTACATTTTTTCATAACTGGACAGGCTACTACCCCTGTAAGAAATGCCTTGTATGCCAGTATAACACCTGTGGGAGAAAGGCCAGTAAAGAATTTAGGTCCACAGCGACTAACCGGGTCTATCCAATCAAACCATTTTGTACATGCGCAACTATTAATGTCGTGTATTTACTGACATGTCCATGTGGTAAACAATATGTTGGGCGGACCATTAGGTCATTCACGACCAGGGTAACCGAACATATCAACTTAATCAAGTTTGGGAGTGTCAAACACACGGTCCCTCGGCATTATCGGCAAAACCATGCCCGTGACCCAACAGGGACCCAATTCTTGATTATTGACCGTTATGTTGCTCCATGGAGGGGTGGGGCCAACACTAGAGGAGTTTCCAGACTCGAAACTTTCTGGATTTACGAGTTACAGACTCACCACCCACAGGGGTTAAATGTGGAGTGGGATATTAACGCTTTTATTAATAGATCTTGACTCCAAGGACGATTTTTCATAAATTTTTGTAGTAATTTAAATTTTATCCTTTTTTTAATAAAATGTTTTAATAATTTTAATACTCATTTCAACTTGTCAACTATCTAGTCACCATTCAAAGGGCTAGTTTGTGTTTGACAGTTGAATTTGTCGGTTTTGGAACATTAACCAATATTAGCATTCTAGATTTTTAGGGATGACCCCAGTTTGATTTGACTTCAAATTCGGCATGCCAAAGCGGGGATTCGAACTCACAACCTCCCGATAACACATCAGGCGCTTTGCCCATAGCACCACCACTGGAAGTGTTTGTTTGGGCTCATAAAAAACAGTGCCATATCAGACATAGTGAGGCTTGGGGATCTTTTCCAATGTTCCTGTGCAGAGCGGAAGTGATGTCATCCAGCCTCGTCTTCATAGAGAGGCTTGGATGGCGCTTCCTGTTCTATATGGCTGATATAGAAGTTCTGGCCATGTCTATACTGCTTATTTATCTATTGATCTAACACAATCTAATAAATATTCATTGGCAGTATTATCCTATATTATGGGAAGATTTTTTGAGATCAAATGGGATATTTTAAATAGCAGCCGCCACTTCCTGTTCACCAACAGGAAGTGATGTAATTTCCGGGGTCACTCCAGCTGGGGTCATTCCATCTATAAATAGCGGTGTTGTTGTGGGGGTCCACACCCCAGATGATGACTTTTTAGTTGAAACGCGTCGGGTGGACCCATTTACACACATCGCTCTTGCATTTTGTGATATGCCTATGATGTTCTTCCAAATGTGAGTGTACATTTTTTAATCTTTTTTTAAATAAATACTTCCTTGTACGGTATCACACTATGTGAGTTTTTTTCCCCATTACGCATGTTATGTGGTTACCGTATCTCTGGCTCCAACAAGACTATATGTATTCACACTTCCTGGTGTTTACGGGAATTTGCGGTGCCGACTGATATGCGGATTCAGGACCAGCTGGATACACCTTGCTGACTGATTATTTAAGCCTGTTTTGACTTGGGTGGTATACACCTTACCAAGTCAATACCATCTGGTAAGCCTCCTCCTTATAATCGGTGGTGGTGTCTCTATCCTTTCACAGAGAGGGTCATATCCATGTGGGACTCTTTTTTTCAACCTTGCAGTTTTTTCTACACTTTTGGACTGTTATTTGTGTGTGGTCACAATAGAGGACTGTTTTGTTCTGATTTATTTACATATAATATATTTTTTTTCACGGATCACACTCAGTCACTTGGTGTCACTGAAATTAATATATATGCATGTTTGCAACATTTGTTATGTTTTGTTAACTGACTCTTTCACAAAAATAAGCGCTACACTTTTTCATATTCACCAGTTTTTGCTTTGTCTCAGCTGTGTTGGCAGCTAATTTTTGTGTTCACTCATTGCACAGCGCAGTATATCCCATATCTAATTTTTTGCACAGTTTACTTGACATTATATTGCAGCAGTGTTCATTATTTATTTGGTGTAATACCAACCATTAATATGGATGTATTTGACTACCGTGCATCACGCACAGTCAATACAGAGGGTGTGTTTGTAGCCACTGGTAGCGACACAGAAATTGGAGGGTTATTTTTAAGGCTTAGGAATGTCATGGTGTCAGAACTCCATCTTCAGTGGGACCTTGTGTTCCTGGAACAATATGTGACGGAACAGATGGTCCCACGAAGTCTCAGATGGGACATTCATCCACAACAGGGTGAGGGAGATTTTGACTCCTGGTTTAAATATTTCAATGAGGCTGGTACCAAATTTTTAAATTTCCTCATTACCAGGAAGAGAAGTCGCCTCTCTGTCTTGGATAGAGAGATCAAGGAATTAAAGGAAGGACTGCTTGTGTATAAAAACTCAGTTGAATACAATTCCTTGTCCTCTAACCTCCAGGCCCATTTGATCAAGGAGGATAAAGATCAAAAGGCTAAAAAACATAAAAAATACTCGCGGGATATAGGTGACTATAGGGCGGGTAAGGTATTCAGCTGGCAGAAAACCCCAGTACAGGATCAAACTATGGAAGTTAATTCTTCTAATATAGGAGCGCAGGCTCCTCTGATTGATTACCAGACCCAACCGAAACCTTCTATGAATAGGAGCCTACTACCTAGGGATCCTCCTCCAACCCAGGGTGGTCGCCCCCAAAATGTACATACCCCTAGGAACACACAGAAGGGTAGAGGACATAATTCTAATAGAAGGGGAGGGAGAGGACATAGAGGGAACCATTCTAACCCTGACGGTCATTATTATGATCGTGAGCCATCCTATCAGAGGGGGTCTCCCTATTATAGGGGATCACCCGCTAGATATCAAGACCACCATAATGGTTACCCTAAACCATCCCACTATAGTCATCCACCAACATCCACTTATAACAGATATTCTCCACTTCAAGATCAGTATAATGATGGAGTATATCCGTATCCAAATGCCGAGTATGATCAGCCTTCCTATGGATATCAACAACCAATCTCCCAACCCCGCCCAAATCAGGGTTTTCACGAGGACCCCCCAGGGAGAAAAAGGGGCCGAGACCCAAGAGAGGGTCCAGAGGAGGGAGGAGGAGCCAGAGACGAAAAGCGAGGGCGAACATAATCTGTAAAGGAGTGTTCAACCTGAGTAGTACTGTTTTAACACATGAAGAAAAGATTGTTTTGGACAAGGGTCTCAAATTTGCTCCCCCGCGGAGGTTGAACAAATTTGACACCTTTGTCGACATTCATAAGTACATTAGGAAGATTAACATACAGCGCTATATTACTTCCAATCCTACTAGAAGTATAGCGAGGGCAGCTACGTCAGGTACTGTCCATTCAGGTTTATCCAATCCATCCCTGTTCAACCCCCCTAACCAGCTTGCTCCAGCAATAAACATGTTTAGAGATCTGGTATTGAAAGATCTTGCCAAATTACCTCCTAAACGAGTTTTCAATAATCCTTTACCTAGTCAGGGTCTTAAATCCTTGTGTGACAATAAGGATCTGGTTATCCGTCCCGCTGACAAAGGCGGAGGTATTGTATTGCTGGACAAACAGGACTATATGGGGGAGATGTACAAAATTCTGAGTGATCAGGATACGTACAAAGAGCTACCCAGTAATCCGACATCTAAATTCAAGAGACAATTAACCAGTCTTATCGCTCAGGGTTATGAGTCCTCAATTTTAAATAGTAAAGAAAAATCGTTCCTTGTTCCTTTAGCCCCCCGCATTCCTGTTATTTATTATTTACCTAAGGTTCATAAAGATTCCCTTCATCCCCCTGGACGTCCCATCATTAGCGGGATAGATTCCGTCACCTCTAGAATTGGTAGGTACATTGATTTCTTTTTGCAACCATCTGTACGCAAAACTCCATCCTACCTTAAAGACACGAAGGATGTGATTAAACGCCTGTCTGCTATCACCTTTGAAGGCGATTTGATTATGGCCACAGCGGATGTGGCATCCTTATACACCTGCATTCCTCATCAGAGAGGAATGGAGGCTGCTAAGGATTTTCTAAATAGGGATGTCACTCTCGCTAAACCTCAGGTGGATTTTATAGTTGATTTGTTGGAGTTTGCCACCCAACATAATTATTTTTGGTTCGATGGTCGCTTTTATTTGCAGCATAAGGGAGTTGCGATGGGAGCAAAGTTTGCTCCCAGTTTAGCAAACCTTTTCATGGCCAAGTGGGAGGAGGATGCCGTCTATGCCCTGGAACACCCGCAGTTAATTATGTGGGCCAGGTACATAGACGACATCCTCCTCCTTTGGGCTGGCACCCCTGAATCTCTTGAAGATTTCTTCTCAGAGCTCAATGAGAATGACAGAGGGATTTCACTTACATACGAATTTAGCCAGTCTAAAATCCATTTTTTGGATCTTGAAATAGAAAGGTTTGAGAATCAATTCAAGTACAGTACGTATTTCAAACCTACGGATAGGAACGGATATATACCCACAGACAGTTGCCATCATAAGTCCTGGCTAAAATCCGTTCCCAAAAGTCAATTCCTGCGACTCCGCAGGAATTGTACTGACACAGAAACTTTCAGGATACAAGCTGACATTCTAAGAGACCGGTTTATTGAAAAGGGATATGACAATCGAGATGTCGAGAATGAGATGACTAAGGTTCTGAATATCGACCGATCTCTATTGTTAGCAGATAGACCTCAAAGAGAAAGGGAAGACAATTTTAGATGGTCTTTTCTTACAGCCTTTTCTACCCAACACAAGCAAATCAAGGCTATTTTTGAACAACATTGGGGTATCTTGAGGAATGATCGAATCCTTGGTACACTTTTACCAGAAAGACCTAAAGTGATATACCGAGGAGTGCCCTCACTTAAAAGTAAAATTGCACCAACCATCATTAATCCTCCGATTAGGCCTACATTTTTTCATAACTGGACAGGCTACTACCCCTGTAAGAAATGCCTTGTATGCCAGTATAACACCTGTGGGAGAAAGGCCAGTAAAGAATTTAGGTCCACAGCGACTAACCGGGTCTATCCAATCAAACCATTTTGTACATGCGCAACTATTAATGTCGTGTATTTACTGACATGTCCATGTGGTAAACAATATGTTGGGCGGACCATTAGGTCATTCACGACCAGGGTAACCGAACATATCAACTTAATCAAGTTTGGGAGTGTCAAACACACGGTCCCTCGGCATTATCGGCAAAACCATGCCCGTGACCCAACAGGGACCCAATTCTTGATTATTGACCGTTATGTTGCTCCATGGAGGGGTGGGGCCAACACTAGAGGAGTTTCCAGACTCGAAACTTTCTGGATTTACGAGTTACAGACTCACCACCCACAGGGGTTAAATGTGGAGTGGGATATTAACGCTTTTATTAATAGATCTTGACTCCAAGGACGATTTTTCATAAATTTTTGTAGTAATTTAAATTTTATCCTTTTTTTAATAAAATGTTTTAATAATTTTAATACTCATTTCAACTTGTCAACTATCTAGTCACCATTCAAATGGCTAGTTTGTGTTTGACAGTTGAATTTGTCGGTTTTGGAACATTAACCAATATTAGCATTCTAGATTTTTAGGGATGACCCCAGTTTGATTTGACTTCAAATTCGGCATGCCAAAGCGGGGATTCGAACTCACAACCTCCCGATAACACATCAGGCGCTTTGCCCATAGCACCACCACTGGAAGTGTTTGTTTGGGCTCATAAAAAACAGTGCCATATCAGACATAGTGAGGCTTGGGGATCTTTTCCAATGTTCCTGTGCAGAGCGGAAGTGATGTCATCCAGCCTCGTCTTCATAGAGAGGCTTGGATGGCGCTTCCTGTTCTATATGGCTGATATAGAAGTTCTGGCCATGTCTATACTGCTTATTTATCTATTGATCTAACACAATCTAATAAATATTCATTGGCAGTATTATCCTATATTATGGGAAGATTTTTTGAGATCAAATGGGATATTTTAAATAGCAGCCGCCACTTCCTGTTCACCAACAGGAAGTGATGTAATTTCCGGGGTCACTCCAGCTGGGGTCATTCCATCTATAAATAGCGGTGTTGTTGTGGGGGTCCACACCCCAGATGATGACTTTTTAGTTGAAACGCGTCGGGTGGACCCATTTACACACATCGCTCTTGCATTTTGTGATATGCCTATGATGTTCTTCCAAATGTGAGTGTACATTTTTTAATCTTTTTTTAAATAAATACTTCCTTGTACGGTATCACACTATGTGAGTTTTTTTCCCCATTACGCATGTTATGTGGTTACCGTATCTCTGGCTCCAACAAGACTATATGTATTCACACTTCCTGGTGTTTACGGGAATTTGCGGTGCCGACTGATATGCGGATTCAGGACCAGCTGGATACACCTTGCTGACTGATTATTTAAGCCTGTTTTGACTTGGGTGGTATACACCTTACCAAGTCAATACCATCTGGTAAGCCTCCTCCTTATAATCGGTGGTGGTGTCTCTATCCTTTCACAGAGAGGGTCATATCCATGTGGGACTCTTTTTTTCAACCTTGCAGTTTTTTCTACACTTTTGGACTGTTATTTGTGTGTGGTCACAATAGAGGACTGTTTTGTTCTGATTTATTTACATATAATATATTTTTTTTCACGGATCACACTCAGTCACTTGGTGTCACTGAAATTAATATATATGCATGTTTGCAACATTTGTTATGTTTTGTTAACTGACTCTTTCACAAAAATAAGCGCTACACTTTTTCATATTAACCCTAGCTAACATATATGTCTCTGAGAATATTAAAGATCTGATCTTACAGCAGTGTAAAAAACAAGACTCCTGAAACAAGTTATTCCTACCCACCCACCACCAATATGTAAGTGGGATCCAACCCACAAAGGCTTAAAGTGGTTTGTAAACCCTCGGAAACCCCCCCTTGCAAGACAAAGGCATAATGAGCTAGTATGCATAGCATACTAGCTCATTATGAATTACTTACCTTACATCGAAGCTCCCGCAGAGGTCCTTGTACCCCCCGACGGCCGGCGACATCTCTTCCAGGGGTTACTTCCGGGTATTGCGGCTCCGGCGCTGTGATAGTCCGGAGCCACGATAACGTCACTCCCGTGCAGACTCACCAAAGCAACGGCAAATACATGCCATTGCTTCAGTTTGCCCCAGTGCGCATGTGCCGATAACATTGGCACATGCAGGGTACAGGGGATATCTCCTAAACCGTGCAGGTTTAGGAGATATCCTGGGTAGCTACAGGTAAGCCTTATTATAGGCTTACCTGTAGCTTAAAGTGGTCTGTAAGGGTTTACCACTTTAAGAAAAGAGAGCCAAAGCCGGTAATTTAACTATTGATTTTTTTTTTTTAACTAAGTCAATGTGGAATTCCAGCTTACACCTAGCTAGCTTTAAAATGGTCCCCTCCTCCCTCCTAACAGCTATGCGGATCAACCTGTGTAAGAAAGATGTGCAGCATATACACTTACCTATTTTCAGTCCGCTCTGGTCTGATCACATGATCCTGCTCCCCTGTGTTAGTCAGCACTTGCTACAGGGTGGAGAAAGCCGCACCAACAACAGATGGGCTATTGAAGCCTATGGATGATTTCACCAGGGCAGTGTTCTCTCCTCTCCCCTGCAGCTGCAACTGACTGACACAGGGGAGACTACATGACCGGACCTGAGCGGAGTGAAACTAGGTAAGCACACACGTCTTTCTTACACAGGTAAGGCAGAATAGGTGTTAGTGAGGGGGGTTGGTTGGGGTAGACAATTCTAAGCCTAGTTAGAGTAAGCTGGAATTCCTTTATAAAGAAAACAGTTCTTAATCATTTATTACAGGTACCTTTATAGTGCAAGCAATTATGCAGCACTTTACATATATATTGTACATTTACATCAGCCTTTGCCCTCAAGTAGCTTACAATCTAATGTCCCTGTGACAGACCCAACCAGGACAAGGGCTTTTGGAGGGGATTGCAGGGTAGCCTCTTGCCTACTGACTATGGGCCCTGGCTTTTGAGAGGGCTCTATTCTTGGGAGGTGTATGCCTGGGAGACCCTTGGAGTGGTCTTGCTTCGGATTCAGTCTATGTCTCCCTGAAACACACAGACTCTGGGAATCTAGGACCGAGATACAGATTTGGGGCATTTGTGCCCAAACCAGCAATAACTGCTTTAGACTGTGAGACTCAGAGATGTTAATATAATGAGCTCAAAACAACCTAATGTCGGGATCTCCTGCTATATTATGTTTAAGGTGTTACGTTTTAAGTGTCTTTGCCCCATTGTGTGCCTCCTAGGTGTGAACTCCCATTGTTAATTGAGTCACCTATTGTTTCTGCCTGTCTGCTAATTTCTTGGAGATGTCATTAATATTGTGTCCACTTTACCTTGTTATCAAACCATTGTGGGATGTTTATGTGTTTATGCATATAATAATGTGTAGTGTACTTTGAGTATCCAGGGTTGTGGGCTTGTTGCCAGATTGTCTGGGCACCCCCTGACTAATCAAGACTTTTTGTTAATTAGCGTACCGTGTATGTTTATGTTGACTGTTCCTTAGATGTGCTATTTGTCTAGGATAATGTGATCAAGCTGTTACCTGATCTTGCATGGTATATATTCTGTGTGAATTTATAATAAAGTCAGTTCCAGTTCCAGTTTTCACCTAAGCTAGTGTCGTCTCGTTCTTGGGTGCTCACTGCTCAGCTATAATACCTGGTTCCTGGTTCCAGACTGGAGGAAGCTGTATACTGATGGAAGCACCCAAACTGGGTGCTGGACTGTCCGTCACAGTCCCTAACTCACATTCATACATATACATACTAGGACCAATTTAGACAGGAGCCAATTAACCTATTAGCATGTCTTTGGAGTGTCAGAGGAAACAGGAGTACTCGGATGAATTCCACGCAGGCACAGGAAGAACATACAAACTCCAGGCAGGTAGTGTCATGGTTGGGATTTAAACTGACGACCCTAGTTTTAAAGAGGAAGTATAATACATTTTGTGGTTTACAGTATTTGCCAAGTTACTAGTGTGTATTGGGGTAGTGTAAGCAGAACTCCAGTCAAAATAATAAAATAAACGAATAGCCCATTAAAAGATGCAATAAAAAAGAGAGTTTGTTGCAAAAATCACATTCAGTCTGGAGCATTAGTGATAGTGGTAGGGGGCGCTAGTGAGTAAGTTAAACAACTGTCAAACAACAAGTGGTTCTTTTCAACCATATGCACCTAATATACTTAATAAAGTGCTCTGTGCCAAATAATAACATATATAACAATGTACAAATTATAAATTAATACAGTGATTCAAAGTCCATAGGTTCTTCTGTGATATTTTCAAAGCTCAACACCATCACCATTTACAGACACTTGACAGTTGCACCCGATGTGTGTGATTAAATTTCCTACTCACCAGAAGACCATAACCTTTTTAACTAAAAAGAAGGTCACAATGGGCTTGTGTTTGTGATCTTTAAACTTGCTTCTGTGGTAGCTGGAGATAAACCATGGTATCTTTCAAACTACAACCTCATTGTCCGCCATTGGAGAAGAAGGTAGGTCACCGCTATCTCCCAATGTGTAAATCTGCTCTGAAGAAACATCTTTGTGTTGGGTAATGTCAGGATGGAAATTATATCAGCATGGGAGTGACTTTCAGTATAAAGCGTCTGATGCACTTGCTGGGTTCTAATGAGGAACACTGCTGAGTCATAATCCCTGTACTGTCTGGACCATTACACTGAATAAACATAAGTTCCTGCAACGGCACATAGAAAACAACGGTTTCCTGTGTTCTTTGTTTACACTGCAACACATATTGATACACGTAAATGCAAGGTGCAAAGAAAAGCATGTAAATGCACATAACTTCATATGCATTTCCAGTGCACTATTATGTACAGCATGATCTGTGAAAGGCCCTTAATCCTTAACCACTTACCATCTAGCCTATGTAGTAAAACAGTCAGAAGGGAGTAGCGTGGAGGACGTATTGTATATAAAAGGCCTCCCACGTTGGACACTTGTGCACAGCTCACAGAGTGCACAGAGGCACACTCTGTGATCGCTGTGTCTCTTGTACTGCTTGCTCTGCAGTACCCACAGCAGTACAATGTCACCATATTGACACTACACTGTTCTGGTCACAGTATGAAAAAAACATTTTGGTCTGGTCTGATCACTGTATGTCACTGCCACCAGCCATTGTCTCTGATCACCGCCACAGCAGAACAATGTCACCAGACCACCGTACCGATCACAATGGGGTTTATTTATTAAAGCTGGAGAGTGCAAAATCAGGTTCACTTCTGTATAGAAACCAATCAGCTTCCAGGTTTTATTGCCAAAGCTTAATTGAACAAGCTGAGGTTAGAAGCTGATTGGTTTCTATGCAGAAGTGAGTCTGATTTTGTACTCTCCAGCTTTAGTAAATAAACCTCAATGTCCCCTATAACCTCTGCACCAGTCAATATCCCCAGTCACCGCCACACCATTTCCAGTGTCAGCTTGAGGACCATTCACGTGCACAATGTTCTCTAAAGAGCAATCTGATGCTCTCTAAAAGTGTTGTATTGCCCCCTCACTGCCTGCTTTAACCAAGTGGACCCTACACAAGCTCCCTCATTCACTTTACAGGGGTACAGGGGTATAATTCCTGTCACAGCTGCAAAGCATCGCAGGTGCAGCAAGTATAGAAACAGTGTTCCTGACTGCTGCCACACTAGTCCCCAGTGTACCAGATCAGTGTAAGCCAGCAACAGTGTTCCTCATGTCTTCCACACCAGTCCTAGTGTTGCCAGACCAGTGTAAGCCAGCAACAGTGTTTCTGATCACCGCCACACCAGTCCCAATGTCACCAGACTAGTATATGCCAGCAACAGTGTTTCTTTTCACCACCACACAAGTCGCAGTGTCACCAGACCAGTGTAATGCCCGTACACACGAGCCGACAGATCGTCCGACTTTTTTCGTTTACTAGTCGCAAGTAAAATTAAATAGGTTACTAAAGTCCCAAAAATTCTCGTAAGACAGAAAAAAAAATCGGAAGTGATGTCATGTGTTGTAATGTATTTGTGTTGTATTTTCGGACGACAACTGTACTGACTTAACGAAAATCGTACGATTAGGTATCGTACGAGGAAAATTCTCGTGCATGTCCGATAAAATAATATCGGATGAACTGTCATGATCGGCTCACGGAAGCCCTGTACTAACGATCCGATTATCGTATGATTCTTCCTCGGACGACATTTTTCCTACGATATTCGGATCGTGTGTATGGACCATTGGTGTCATAGAATGCTAGCAAACCAGACTGTGTGACTGCACAGAGGAGACCAAACAGGTGTAGGTGAAAGTGTCACAATTTATTAAGGGAAGTAAACAGACAAATAAACACCTCCAACAGAACACAGTGCAGTGACCAAACCAAATAACAGTGACTTAAAGAAAATATATACAATAAGGGGGAATACCGGAATTGTAGTGAAGGCCGGGCCGAGGTCATACACAAGGGGATCGAAGCAGATGGGTATGGATGGGAATCAAACAGGAACAGGGAGGGGACAGATGGATTGGCTGCAGAGCAGGGATCCAAGGTAACCAGGTAACAGGAGGACAGGGGACCATGGAAATCAGGAGACAGGAGGGACAGATGCAGGATGGGCTCAGGGTAGGGATCAGGTCGGATCGGGTCAGACAGGATGCAGGCTCAAAGTCCAGATCACAGGTCCTAGGTCCAGGAGAGAGATACCAGGGCAAGGAGTGTTTGTACTTGCCGGGTATTTAAATGAAGTCTTGTAATCAGGCTTCAGGTCACAGCTGACCGCAGGAAGTGCTGCCTGTCCCACACTGCTGGAATACACCCGCTGGTGGATGCCGGTACTACAGTCCATGGATCATGCATTACCACCAGCATGTGAGATCCTCCAACAAAGATATTGGCTGCAAGAGGGCACCTGTTGGCGGACACTAGTACTGCAGTCCAAAGGACCAACAGCACCACCAGCGGATGAAGCCTTTCCTGACAATTAGCCAGCAACAGTGTTCCTTATCACCACCACACCAGTCACAGTGTCATCAGACCAGTGTACAGTAAGCCAGCAACAATGTTCCTGATTGCCACCACACCAGTCGCAGTGTCACCAGACCAGTGTACGCCAGCAACAGTGTTCCTGATTGCTGCCACACTAGTCTCTAGTGTGGCCAGAATAAGGTAAGCCAGCAACAGTGTTACTGTTACTGTTAGTGTTACTGTTTGCTGCCATACCAGTCCTAATATTGTCAGATCAGTGTAAGCCAGGAAGAGTGTTCCTAATTGCTGCCACACTAGTCCTCAGTGTACCAGACCAGTGTAAGCCAGCAACAGTGTTCCTGATCGTTGCTACACAAGTCCCAGTGTCACCAGACTACTGTAAGCCAGGAACAGTGTTCCTGATTGCTGACACACCAGTCCTAGTTTTGCCAGACTAGTGTAAGCCAGCAACAGCGTTCCTGATCACTGCCACACTAGTCCTAGTGTCACCAGACCAAGGCAGCCAGCAACAGTGTTTTTGGTCATTGCCACACCAGTCTCAGTGTCACCAGACCAGTGCAGCTAGCAACAGTGTTCCTGATAACTGCTACACCAGTGCAGTGTTGCCTCTGCCTGTTTCCTGTTCTAACCCTGACCTGTTTATTGACCACATTTCTGCCTGCTGCCTGAACTGATCTTTTGCCTGTTTGCTGACCATGTCTCTGCCTGTCACCTAAACTGACCCATCTGCAAGTCCAACTGACTACATTCCTGTGAGACACCAGTCCCAGCCACTATCTCCTGTGGACAGCTGCACTTCTAGAATCATAGGAACTCTTTTGTTCTTCCTTTCTTCAGCCTCCTGTACTTCCTGGCCAGTGAGCATGGCATTCCTGGGGGCAGCCATGTACCATTAGGCTAGGCTTGCTTGACTTATAGGGACGAGGACAGCTATAGGTGACACTACACTAAGCTATATTTCCTGACCACTCATACAAAGGTGACAATTTCAGTACACTGGTTTTGATACAATTGGTTGGTTTGTGTGACACACAAGATACAATGTGCGGCACATACTCAGTCCAAACATGTAAAAGTTTCACATATGTGGTATCACCATATTCAGAAGGAGTAGCAGAATGTGTTAGGTTGTAATTTTAAATATGTCCATGCTGTGTGTGAGAAAAATCTTATTAAACTGACAACTTTTTTATAACAAAAATTCATTTTCAGTTTTTTCACATTTTTCAAAAGCTTGCGGCCAAAAAACAAGTCTTCAAAAGACTCACCATTCCTCCTAAAAAATTCCTTGGGTGTTTTCTTTCCAAAATGTTGAAATTTTGTGAGTGTGTCCACTGCCCTGATGCTCCAGGGCCTCAGAAAATGTGATAGGTAGTCAGGAAAATGTGAACAGCAGAAAAGTTACTTTTTTTTTTTATTATTTTTTTTAAAATCCAACAAAGGGTATTTATTTTGCAGAATTGGTATACAAACATTGTCATCATTACAATACAGTTTAGTATCATGCATCTCAACCACAGCAATAAACAACATCATAGCATCTGCAGCCTGTTTACATTGTTCCTCATAGCCCCTCGCTCAGCCAACATTGATTCCCAATAGTCTGTCTGCTACCAGATTCCCCGGGGCAAGTCCCGGTACATCTAGCCACAGTGCCCATATTCTCTCAAATTTGGGCGTACTTCCCCTGTGCTGATATATAAGTTTATCCATTCTTAGAACCACGCCAATGTTAGCACTACATTCCTTTATGTTCGGGGGATCCTCAGATTTCCAATGTATCATAATTCGTTTCCTAGCCTGGAATAAGACTCTGTGGATAGCCTCTCTAGCGTGCACTTCCCATTAATATTCTTCCAGTGCACCCAGGAGACATGCTCTCGGGTCCAGTGAGACTCTTAACTGTGTGTAGCACCCTCTAGCGTGCTAGGGGTGATAGTGCTCTTTTTTTTGAGAGTAGGCAAATTTTCAGGCTTGGCTGACTCAGAATCAGGGGCGGACTGACAGCTGATGGGGCCCCCGGGCAAAAGGAGATCATGGGGCCCCCTGTGTCTCCGCCGATGTGTCCCCGCCCATGTGTCCCCACCCACATTCAAGCTACATCCACACAAAGTCTTTATATAATTTTCACTGATCACCAATGTAAGGAGCATTCTTCCCACTGATCACCAATGTAAGGAGCATTCTTCCTACTGATCACCAATGTAATGAACATTCTGCTCACTGATCACCAATGTAAGGAACATTCTTCCCTCTGACCACCAATGTAAGGAACATTCTTCCCTCTGACCACCAATGTAAGGAACATTCTTCTTACTGACCACCAATGTAAGGAACATTCTTCTTACTGATCACCAATGTAAGGAACATTCTTCACACTGACCACCAATGTAAGGAACATTCTTCTCACTGATCACCATTGTAAGGAACATTCTTCTCACTGACCACCAATGTAAGGAACATTCTTCCCACTGATCACATATATATATATATATATATATATATATATATATATATATATATATATAGGGAAAAAACTCACTTAGCCTAGTTTCACACTGACAGTGGAAATGAAATCATGCAAGTTCAGCTAAACTCACACGACTTCATACCAGCATGTCAGTGTGAGTTTGGCAGCGATTTCAGAGAAAACTGTGCACAGATGTCTATAGAAATCGCACCCAGAAGTTGGCAAAAGTTGTGTAGCGGGGTCTCTAAATTTAGGTGAGGTACACCTGGGTGGAAGTCCAGGTGTGTAAGTATGGGAGTAATGGACCATTTGTATTCGTGGAGGATTGGGCGGTGTAATAATCTCCTTGGCCTGTGGGTGGCGGGTGCCCGCAGGCTCGAGGTAGATTTGCTGCCATAGTGCTGTCCTTTTTGTCCCTTCTCGGAGATGGTACCGCGAGGGCGGGGAACCTGCCGTGACGTCAATGGAGGAGATAAGAGGGGGAGACGTCTGGTCACGAGGTCTTGCTCTTCTGGAGGTCGACCATCACGCGCCCAGGCACCTTAGGCCTGGGTGCGGGCGGTTCCGGATTCCGGCCCAGTTGCCCTAGGCCTGACTGGAATGGAGTTGGAGTCCATCCCAGGCACCTTCAGCCTGGGGTGAGGTACTAAACCAGGAGGCCTGGGGCCCAGTGACTTTGACTGGGTCCCGCGAGGGTGGAGAAGTCCGAGGGTCCCTGAAGTGGATGGGGCCCATGTCTGAGGTGAGGAGGCCGGGGAGGTTACCCATTCGGAGAGTCTGGAGCAGCATCAACCCAGTGACGGATGGACCTCTGGTAACTCTCTTGGAGGGACATCTTCCCCTGATAGGGGCCACAACGCAGCGAAGGTACTCCTATCTATGTTCTCTTGAGTCGCTGGTAGAGACTCTCAAGCTCTAAGTTATTTCTAGCAAAGGCTATAGTAACCGCTGGCGAGATCGCAGTGGTTTAGCTGACAATCAGGACAGTGCCTCGACCTGCTCATCCCCTGTATCAAAATGTTATCAAGTCGCAACCAGTTGGCTACTGAAGCACTGTTTATTGTGAGATATGCAATAAAACAAGAGTTGGACTGTGATCGGTGTGTGGAACTCGGGTTAATGGGAGCAAAGGGAAGTGTTGGCACCGCAGGACTTAATTCTAGACAGAAGCACACAGGCCCGAGGAAATACCTGGTACTGGTCTTCACCTCACCCACAGCTATGGGGAGGACATGGGCCGTGGCGCATCTCACCCTGTCGTGTGTGATACCCCTAGACGAAAGAGATGGGGTGAGGTCGCTACAGTTGTACAGAAACTACTTTTGGGAATCGGTGCAGCGCCACAAATGCGGCATCGCACCGATTGGGGTAGTGTAGTTGCTGATCATTTGTCATGCGATTTGACATGTCAAATCACATGCCAAAGTGCTCCAATGTGAACCAGGGCTAAGTGCTATTCCCTATATAACACTGATATCTATACATTGAGTGGAATTCAATGTACCAGATATCAGTGTGCACTAATGAATAGCTGAGCACCTGGTAAATAGGCACAGCACAGGGCAAGAAGGAAGGAACATTCACATGCCTCGTTCTTATAACAACACACACTAACTGCTGTGCTGTCTGTCTGTCTTTCATTATCACACTGACCTGCTGCTGCACACAAGGCAGGTCAGTGTGGGTGCCGTTGGAATTTTAAGATGACTCCGACTCCGCTCCCCTCTGTGTGAACTCTGCAGCCTCCAGCTCCTTCACCGTCTGTCCCTCGTGGCAGTGATGTATGGCCCCGCCCCTCAGCTAAATTCCCCAGGGGGAGAGGTGGCTGGAGCTGATGATCCATCCCGGCCAGCTCGCTCATCTGAGCCTCTCTAGCCGCATCAACCAGGTTTAATGGTTCACTGGCACTGCTTCCTCGGGGGTATAGTTTTTTTTAAATTCTGACTACATGATGAGCTGCCGGCACCTCCAGGGGCAGACTGAGCCGGCCCGGGCCCCCCCCCACCACGGGGCCCTCAGGCTGCCACGAGTCACCGAATGGTCAGTCCGTCCCTGCTCAGAATAAAGCTGTGTGACTCACAGGTGGTGTCACTAGGATCTCCCACTTCTTTCCAGAATCTTCTGGTGTTTTCTGGAAAGAGAGGTGAGGAGGGGAGGTGGAGCCACCTGGGGTAGGGGGTAAGCCTCCTTAAATAACCAGGGTCAGCACTGCTGGGGTAGGAGTTGATTGGATGGAAGATGGAGATGGAGTGATAGGCTGTCGGGGCCTTTGAGGGTGCTCCCCAGTCTGGGGGGGGTGATTTTGGGCCAGGGATCGGGTGCGGACGGGACCCTCCTACAACCCACAGAGGTGCCCTGACCAGGAAGCACAGGAGGAGTAAGAGAGGATAGCGGGAGAACACTGCTAGGCAAGTCTCCAGGAGTTCCACAGAGGCAGCCAAGAGGGCTGGTGAGTGTTCACACAGTTGAGAGGACTGGGAGGCACGCTTAAGAGAAATGAGATGGAGCAGTCAGGGATGGGTGCAGAACCAGTCTGGAGGATTGTGGTTGCACGGGCAGAGGAAAGGGGCAGCAGGAGCCAAGAGGGCTGGCAGTGTCTGAAGAGGTGATACTGGGCTCAGTAGCCACGTGGACAGCTAGCACTGGAACTTTATATTTTTATTTAACACCATAGGGGCCAGAGGTCCCTGCCTGCAAAGTGCATCTGCTTTGGGCCTGGCTGAGCCAGTGTCAGGCCTACAGTGCTAGCTGGTCCGGGAAGTGCAAGCAAGCGATGTACTGGAGGAGTGATAATCTCAGGGCCGGCCCAAGACATTGTGCTGCCTGGGACCAAGAATGAAATGCTGCCCCCCCCCCCCCCAAAAAAAAAATCATGCCCACCAAAAGGCCCCCACATTAATTATTTTATATCATGATAGCTAAAGGGGACCCGTCATGGCTCTATACATGTATAGGAGTAAAAAGAGGACCTGTCGTGGCTCTATACATGTATAAAGAGGACCTGTCATGGCTCTATACATGTATAAAGGAGTATAAAGAGGACCTGTCATGGCTCTATACATGTATAAAGGAGTATAAAGAGGACCTGTCATGGCTCTATACATGTATAAAGGATAATAAAGAGGACCTGTCGTGGCTCTATACATGTATGTATAAAGAGGACCTGTCATGGCTCTATACATGTATAAAGGATAATAAAGAGGACCTGTCATGGCTCTATACATGTATAAAGGAGTATAAAGAGGACCTGTCATGGCTCTATACATGTATAAAGGATAATAAAGAGGACCTGTCGTGGCTCTATACATGTACATGTATAAAGAGGACCTGTCATGGCTCTATACATGTATAAAGGATAATAAAGAGGACCTGTCATGGCTCTATACATGTATAAAGGAGTATAAAGAGGACCTGTCATGGCTCTATACATGTATAAAGGATAATAAAGAGGACCTGTCGTGGCTCTATACATGTATAAAGAGGACCTGTCATGGCTCTATACATGTATAAAGGATAATAAAGAGGACCTGTCATGGCTCTATACATGTATAAAGGAGTATAAAGAGGACCTGTCATGGCTCTATACATGTATAAAGGATAATAAAGAGGACCTGTCGTGGCTCTATACATGTACATGTATAAAGAGGACCTGTCATGGCTCTATACATGTATAAAGGATAATAAAGAGGACCTGTCATGGCTCTATACATGTATAAAGGAGTATAAAGAGGACCTGTCATGGCTCTATACGTGCATATAGGCGTATAAAAGGACCTGTCAGGGCTCTATACATGTATATAGGAGTATAAAGGGACCTGTGCATGGCGGGCGGCCGCAATGTCTTTTGCGCAGACTAATCAATGTACGCTAATTGTGTTTTTTTTTGGTACCAAAAATATGTAGAAGAAAACATATTGGCCTAAACTGATGAAGAAATAATTTTTTTTTTATAAAATGTTTATTATAGCAAAAAGTAAAAAATATATATATATATATTTTAAATTGTCACTCTTTTGTTGTTTATAGTGCAAAAAATAAAAACCGCAGAGGTGATCAAATATCACCAAAAGAAAGCTCTATTTGTGGGAAAAAGAGGACATCAATTTTATTTGGGTACAGTGTTGCACAACTGCGCAATTGTCAGTTAAAGCGACACAGTGCCGTATCGCAAAAAATGGCCTGGTCATTAAAGGGTTTGTAAAGGTTCGTGTTTTTTCACCTTAATGCATCCTATGCATTAAGGTGAAAAAACACCTGGCAATGACTACCCCCCAGCCCCCCTGTTTTACTTACCTGAGCCCGTTCACTTGCTGTGCGCGTCCCCCGGCGTCCTCTTCTCCACGGAGTCTGGCCGTTAATTGGCTAGATTGGATATATTGATAGCAGTGCAGCCATTGGCTCGCGCTGCTGTTAATCGCATCCAATGACCCGGCCCGTGGGTGGGCGGGAACGAGTCATACACACTGTGTCTATGGACGCAGCATGTATGACAGGGAGCGCGCCCGCAAGCTAACCCCCTTGGGAGAGCGCTTCCCAGAAGGGGGTTAGCTGATGCAGGGAGGAGCCGAGACAGCCGCCGAGGGACCCGAGAACCAGAGGATCGGGGCCACTCTTTTTCAAACGAACCGCACAGTGGAGGTAAGTATAACATGTTTGTTATTAAAAAAAAATAAAAAACAAAGCCAAACAACCGCTTTAAGTGGGCAAATCCTTCCGGTCCTTAAGTGGTTAATCAGGGCTGGGCAAGGCAAGTCCCTCTCAGGCTCTCATGTCTCATACAACTTGTGATGTGTGTTTGTACTTACAGTTTTTTTTCAGGCTCCACAACCAGATGCGGGTTGTCACCTGCCACACGTTGCGGATTGTCGGCTGCCACACGTTGCGGATTGTCGGCTGCCACACGTTGCGGATTGTCGGCTGCCACACGTTGCGGATTGTCGGCTGCCACACGTTGCGGATTGTCGGCTGCCACACGTTGGGGATTGTCACCTGCCACACGTTGCGGATTGTCAGCTGCCACATGTTGCGCATGGTCACTTACGTCACCTGCCACACGTTGCAGATTGTCGGCTGCCACACGTTGCGGATTGTCGGCTGCCACAGGTTGGGGATTGTCACCTGCCACACGTTGCAGATTGTCAGCTGCCACATGTTGCGCATGGTCACTTACGTCACCTGCCACACGTTGCGGATTGTCGGCTGCCACACGTTGCGGATTGTCGGCTGCCACACGTTGCGGATTGTCGGCTGCCACACGTTGGGGATTGTCAGCTGCCACATGCTGCGCATGGTCACTTACGTCACCTGCCACACGTTGCGGATTGTCGGCTGCCACATGTTGCGGATTGTCGGCTGCCACACGTTGCGGATTGTCGGCTGCCACACGTTGCGGATTGTCGACTGCCACACGTTGCGGATTGTCGGCTGCCACACGTTGGGGATTGTCACCTGCCACACGTTGCGGTTTGTCAGCTGCCACATGTTGCGCATGGTCACTTACGTCACCTGCCACACGTTGCGGATTGTCATCTGCCACACGTTGCGGATTGTCACTTGCCACAACGTCACCTGCCACACGTTGCGGATAGTCCCGTGCCACATGTTGCGGATTGTCACTTGCCTAGGCGTCACCTGCCACACATTGCGTATCGTCACTTGCCACACGTTGCGTATTGTCACGACGTCACCTGCCACACGTTGCGTATTGTCACTTGCCACACGTTGCGTATTGTCACGACATCACCTGCCACGCGCTGCGGGTTGTCACTTGCTGTGTCCCAGAGTGAAGGCAGGCAGCAGAGAGATGATATAATCTCTCTGTTGCCCACAGCTGCACAGTGAGGGTGAAACTGTGGTGATGCAGGGCGGCGGTGAGAGATGACATCATCTCTCTGCTCCGCTGCCCGCTCACTCACTGACTGCTCCCAACCCCCGCCCCCGGCTGCGAGTGCTCTGTCTGCCCCTGTCACCAACAGCAGCGGCGCCTGGCTCCTCACAGGGAGCGGCGCCTGCCCACTCGCTCGCTGACTGCCCCCCCCGCCTGTGAGTGTCCTCACAGGCAGCGGCGCCGGGCTCCTCACAGGGAGCGGAGCAGGCTGGCTGGCTGGCGGGCGTCAGTTTGCCGCCCCCCTAACAGTGCCGCCTGGTACCATGGTACCACCCGGTCCCATCATAGGGCCGGCCCTGGATAATCTGCAAGCAAGGAAGTGCAGGAGGAGAAGAGGAGATTGTATATACTGTGGTGTATATGGTTTGGTCCCAATTTTGACTGTCAATTACCTGGGCATCTCATAAGTTTCCTTTCCCTATCCAAGTAAAATTTCTATCAATAAAATACAAAAAAACAAGTGCAAGGACTTTCATGTCTCTGGATGCTTGAAAGGTGTGTGCCTGGCTGGGCAGGGTGACAGACAGACTACTACACTTAGCAGAACCTCTACCGCTATATGGGCATGTGCAGTTCTGGAGACAGCTGATTAGAGAACTTCCAGGCTCGGCCTTGGATCGGACAGCAGGGTTTGGATTTTATTTATACACCCTGCCGCATGTGTAGAGGCCGAGTTCAGCAGTTCATTAATCAGCTGTCACCAGAACTGTACATGCGCAGTTCAATGTCACCGACAAGGATTTTTTAAAACTTGTTTTACCACCGACGCTGTCCTCCAGCCAGTCACAAGTCGCAGCCATGCCAAGAAGGAACTTGGTATGCAAAAGGGGGCACTCTGAGAATGGAAGATGTAAGGTGGCACCAAGGGGGAACTCTGGAAGAGGAGAATGCAAGAGTGCACTATGGAAGAGGACATACAAGGGCACTCTGGAAGAGGATGTAAGGGGGAATTAATTTAGGAGGCAATCTGGAAGAGGATGTAGGGTGGCACTAAGGGGGCTCTCTGGAGGATGTGCAGTACCAGAGTACTGCTTCCCGAAGACATCCAGAAAATACAAAATGCATTGGAGTGAAGCCTGTGTTTGTGATGCCACTTCCGCTCAAGGAGGAACACATCCTTGCTCTTTGGGGAGCAGTACAGAGTGACAGAACTCCCCCAAGAGGAGCAAGCAATTTATTCTGCGTGCCGAATGATTAGGCACAGGGTATGTGAATGCACAGTTTGCTTTTAAATTTCTTTCTGGGACTTTAATGGTTTTATGCATGAAAGTTCCCCTTTGGTCTGTGTTTTCCATACTAACCTAGCAGAGTTAAGTGGAGATGGTGGAGGAGTATTCTAGCTAAGGAAAGTTGAAAAGTTTTTCTGGGGAAGCAAGTGATCAATCCACAGCAGAAAAGCTGTATGCAAAAAAAGTGCTTATTGACCTTCCTAATTCTAACCTGCGGTGATCGCACCTGGCCCAACTTTGCTAAATGTATCCTGAGTAGTCACAAGGTGCATGACGTAACGCCGTAGGGAGGATTGCGGCACCATACAGACAGATCGGAAGACAGCAAAGCAACAGTAAGACGGCGTTTCATACGCTGGTTACTCTATACATGCTGATTGTTTTCATTTGTGATGTAAGAGTCCACTTTTTATCTAATAAAGCTGTATATATAATTTTAAAATACTACACTATCAGAGGCTTTTTTTCCCCTATCCCTCTCCTATGGTATTGGTCGGAGCTTGGTTTCCCCCTCCTCCTCCCCCTCCTACATTTATCTATAGAAAAAGAGATTGGTGGAGGACACAACCATATGTAGCGGCCCCCTCACTCCCCTCTTTTTCTCTCTCAGCTCGTCTGTCTCTTGTCTAGGGGTACCTCCAGAGGGGAAGGGAGCGGGGACACCACGCCTGGCCTTCACCACAGGTGTCAGAGTGGTGTAAGCAAAGTTCTTTTACCTTCGGGTCAGTGTTGTGCACCTGGAGCCTCCACTGAGAGTTACCTTGAACAATGTCTGTCAGGAAATGAGCCCCACACCATTAAAGTTCAACACTCCTTTATTCAGCTCGAATGAACACAATCAGTTGAACTCCCTTAGTAGAAACAGAACAGAAAAGGAGGTGTGGATGCGAGTAGGCCCAGACACAATGTGCTCTCCACTTTCCTCCCTAAAAGTGAGTTGCGGTCCCCGAGCGAGGGGGGATTTCCCTCCAGGCAGTCTCCGATGAGAGACTCACCCGTCACTGGCAATATGATGTACTAGGTCTTCGAGTGAGGAGCTCCCCCCGGTCCATTACGCCTTCCGGATTCGGGTACCCAATTCCTGGGTACCCTAGGATCTCCTTCCCTCGCGGAACTCAGTGTTGGGCACTGAGCTCCAGACCTCCATCCGAGTACCTCACCCCAGGCTAAAGGTGCCTGGGATGGAACACGACCTCCGGCTGTCCTCTAGGCCCAGGCCGCCTAGAGGACCGACACGAACCACCGCCCACAGGCTGAAGGTGCCTGGGACTCGACCCCGTGACAAAGATGGCCGGCCCCTTTATACCCTCTCCCAGCAAGCACGGCGGGTTCCCCGCCCCACCATACCGCTGCCGAGGGAGGACAAAAAGGAAGCCCGGCACACAGCAATGATTCAACCCCAGCCCAGGGCGACAGCGCCACCTGCTGGGCTGCAGGGAATTACACATCACTGATGTCTCTGCCAAGTTCAAATTTACACCTGGGAAAGTACATACCCGCTACACTCTCCCCCTGGTGGTTTGACACTGGTCCCCAGTGTCTGGAGTAAATCATGCCCTCAACGGCTGACATAATCCAATCAAGAGACCGACTAACAATTGCACAAAAATAAAACTTTTAGGAAAAAACTACCCAACTAAAACACTGTGTCTGAGCCCTGTAATAAAAAGGGAAGAAAGAAAGAAGAGAAAACAACAGCATTAAACCACAACTTAGAATCACATATTCACATTTTACTTTTCCCACCCATCCTGACTAAGACCCACCCCATACTCAGTGGTCTTGATGGGATGTTCTCCTGCAGAGGGAAAAGAAAGAAATCAACACACATAACCCTGACACATGTATTCGTGTGAGAGAAAAGAAACTTCTCCGGGAAGAAATCCCTTTTCTCCAAAGAGTGAGTGCGTCAAAAGTGTTTAAAGTTGCGCAACACTGCCACCTGGTGACAGCACCACAGTAACTGCACTCGTGGAACTTTCCTCTTCTCTTTGGCCCTATCTACCCAGAGTCCATGATCTCTTGTAGGAAAGGTGAAGAACAACAGAAACAGTCCTTCATTCCTCTGGGCACAAAAGCAACGGGCCCCAGAAAGTTCAGCAGCATAACAAGAACGGAGTCTCTTCTCTCCTAAAGGTAAAAACGGGGATGCGGCAGAACAAGTGGCTTCAAGTGTTGATCCATGGTCTCCAGATGATACTCCACATCTTCTCCCTCCTTGCGTTGGATCAACACCTTGTCTGCATGGATGTGCCGTCCCAACATCCACTCCGCCTTGCAGTCTTTAAAACGTTGAGAAGCCTTGGGAGAGCATGCCAGGTACCTGCGGGCGTGCGGAACCTGAAGGTGGGTCCACACAAAGTCATTGTACCAGCGCTCCCGGCACACTTCCACCTCATAGAGCAGTTCCTTCGACAAGTACGGATACTCCCATCCGTACTCTGCAGCAACCTTCTGGCCAAATAGGCGTTGTAGTCTCGCCAAAGGAGGCATGGTAGCTTTGTCCCCTTCGCCAGGTAAAACTATTGAGTCCGAGTGACGAGGGACCTTGATCACATCTGATCTGGGCATTGGTGCCCGCAGTAACAGTCTCTTTTCTCCGGTCTTCGGTACAGATGGCACCGGAGATGTAGAGGCAGGCTGAGGACGGGACCCCTCTTCAGGCGCTGGTGCCTCCACCCGGGGTGTACTTTCCCCTGTAAACATGGGTGGATCCCTGGTCCTCCGGGATGAAACGAGAGGTACTTTGTCCCAGCCCTTTTCTGCAAACAGTTCATCTATTGCAACGTCGTCTCCCATGTCCGAGAGCGACTCTAGGTCAGAGGTGTCACACTCCTCCGCGGGCAGGTAGCCTGTAGTGGAGACTGAGTTTTCACCTCTTCCCACACACCAAATCTCTCTGCCTGGCTTACCTCGGCCTTTACTTGAAGCGGGACGTCCGGAACTCTTGTTAACGGATCCATCCGGGCAGGGCGTAAGCGTGCGAGACGGTCCACCACAACCGCTGGTCGGGGCTACCATGCCGGTCTTTCTCTTCAGTGGTGGACGCTGCGAGATCTTGGTGACCGAGTCAGCATCCTCGGATTTCTCCCGTTGAGTTTTCACGACCTCCTCCGCGGTCGCTGCAGTGTGCGTAGGGATGGCTGTCAAAGCAGTGATTCCTCCTCTCTGAGTGGTGTTGCCCGCAGCACGGACGGGGTAGATGGTTCTCGGCTTCTCAACCGCCGGATCCACTTCGAACAGGAACAGCAGCAGTCAATGTTGTGGTGGAAGGGTGAACTGGAATCCACGATGTATGTCTGAACATGGCGACCTGTTGCTGATCCATCGCACACTGCAAAGTTTTTGCGCAACGTCCCACGTGTAGTCCTTCACACGTATTGGACTCCTCCCCTTTTCTCCAGTTTGCGGGCTATTCTTCTTTTCTGTTTCTGAGTCACGCCCACAAACTAAGCGATGGGGGTGTGCCTGGTGGCGCAGTGCAATAGAAGCCCCCACGTGTACTACTTCACACGGCTGAGCTTCCCCCTTTTTCTACTCTTCTGCGCGGGCCTTTCCCTTCATTGGGTCATGTCCATGACTTTGAGCAGGGATGCACTTCGGCCAATGAAGGCCTGCCTACTCGCGTAACTCCTCCAGCAGACACGTTCAATACTGTGGTGCACAAACACTATGCCGGACCCGAGCCCCCACGTGTAGCGGCCCCCTTCACTCCCCTCTTTTTCTCTCTCAGCTCGTCTGTCTCTTGTCTAGGGGTACCTCCAGTGGGGAAGGGAGCGGGGACACCACGCCTGGCCTTCACCACAGGTGTCAGAGTGGTGTAAGCAAAGTTCTTTTACCTTCGGGTCAGTGTTGCGCACCTGGAGCCTCCACTGAGAGTTACCTTGAACAATGTCTGTCAGGAAATAAGCCCCACACCATTAAAGTTCAACACTCCTTTATTCTTCTCGAATGAACACAATCAGTTGAACTTCCTTAGTAGAAACAGAACAGAAAAGGAGGTGTGGATGCGAGTAGGCCCAGACACAATGTGCTCTCCACTTTCCTCCCTGAAAGTGAGTTGCGGTCCCCGATCGATGGGGGATTTCCCTCCAGGCGGTCTCCGATGAGAGACTCACCCGTCACTGGCAATATGCTGCACCAGGTCTTCGAGTGAGGAGCTCCCCCCGGTCCATTACGCCTTCCGGATTCGGGTACCCAATCCCTGGGTACCCTAGGATCTCCTTCCCTCGCGAAACTCGTGGGGCACTGAGCTCCAGACCTCCATCCGAGTACCTCACCCCAGGCTAAAGGTGCCTGGGATGGAACACGACCTCCGGCTGTCCTCTAGGCCTAGGCCGCCTAGAGGACCGACACGAACCACCGTCCACAGGCTGAAGGTGCCTGGGACTCGACCCCGTGACAAAGATGGCTGGCCCCTTTATACCCTTTCCCAGCAAGCACGGCGGGTTCCCCGCCTCACCATACCGCTCCCGAGGGAGGACAAAAAGGAAGCCCGGCACACAGCAATGATTCAACCCCAGCCCAGGGCGACAGCGCCACCTGCTGGGCTGCAGGGAATTACACATCACTGATGTCTTTGCCAAGTTCAAATTTACACCCGGGAAAGTACATACCCGCTACACATAGGATTATTAAGGAGTGGAGAAGATACAGAGGAGAGATAAGACCACAGTCAGTGAATATACTCTATGCCAGCAGGGATGAGCCAAACACCCCCCTATTCGGTTCGCACCAGAACCTGCGAACAGACAGAATGTTCGCGTGAAATTTAGAACCCTATTAAATACAATGGACTCGAACGTTCGAAATCTAAAGTGCTAATTATAAAGGCTTATATGCAAGTTATTGTCATAAAAAGTGTTTGGGGACCCGGGTTCTGCCCCAGGGGACATGTATCAATGCAAAAAGAAGTTTTAAAAACGGCTGTTTTTTCGAGAGCAGTGATTTTAATAATGCTTTAAATTAAAAAATAAAAGTGAAATATTCCTTTAAATTTCGTACCTGGGGGGTGTATATGATATGCATGTAAAGTGGCGCATATTTCCCGTGCTTAGAACTGTCCGTGCATAAAATGTAATTTTTGAAGGAAAAAAAGTCATTTAAAACTCACTCGCGGCTATTAATGAATTGTCGGCTCCCGGCAATACATACAAAAGTCATTGATAAAAAAAAAAAAAGTGGGGGTCCCCCAGAATTCAATTACCAGGCCCTTCAGGTCTGGTATAGATATTAAGGGGAACCCCACCGCAAATTAAAAAAAAATGCGTGCGGTTCCCCCAAATATCCATACCAGGCCCTTCAGATCTGGCATGGATTTTAAGGGGAACTCCACCCCAAATTTAAAGAAAAATGACGTGGAGTCCCCCCAAAAATCCATACCAGACCCTTATCCAAGCACGCAACCTGGCAGGCCGCAGGAAAAGAGTGGGGGACAAGAGAGCGCCCCCCCTCCTGAACCGTACCAGGCCACATGCCCTCAACATGGGGAGGATGGCCTCATCCCCACAACCCTTGCCTGGTGTTTGTGGGGGTCTGCGGGCGAGGGGCTTATCGGAATCTGGAAGACCCCTTTAAAAAAGGGGACCCCCAGATCCCGGCCCCCCCCTATGTGAATTGGTAAGGGGTACATTGTACCCCTACCATTTCACGAAGAAAGTGTCAAAAAATGTAAAAAAAACACACAAACACCTTGGAAAAGTCCTTTATTAAAAAAAATAAAAAAACATTCCAGCGGTGAAATCCAGTGTCCCGCGGCGATCCGATGTCCAGCGCTGTCCGTCATTGGCTGAGCCTGAGCGGACCTGATGGGGAACTTCCTCCGCAGTCTATTACATGTATAGACCCGCCCCTTCTAAAGTTCCCCATCAGTTCCGCTCAGCCAATGACTAGGTGTAAGGCTGAGGACCTGATGCGGAACATGAGAAGGGGCGGGTCTATACATGTATTACACAGTGAAGGAAGTTCCCCATCAGGTCCGCCCTCTCGGTATGTCAGACCCCGCCTACGCCATTGGCCTGAGCGGGGAACTTCCTTCACTGTGTAATTTAAATTTACACACTGAAGGAAGTTCCCCATCAGGTCCGCTCAGGCCAATGACGTAGGCGCGGTCTGACATACCGAGGGGGCGGACCCGATGGGGAACTTCCTTCACTGTGTAATTCATGAATAGACCCGCCCCTTCTCATGTTCCGCATCAGGTCCTCAGCCTTACACCGAGTCATTGGCTGAGCGGACCTGATGGGGAACTTTAGAAGGGGCGGGTCTATACATGTAATAGACTGCGGAGGAAGTTCCCCATCAGGTCCGCTCAGGCTCAGCCAATGACGGACAGCGCTGGACATCGGATCGCCGCGGGACACTGGATTTCACCGCTGGAATGTTTTTTTAAAAATGTTTTTAATAAAGGACTTTTCCAAGGTGTTTGTGTGTTTTTTTTACGTTTTTTGACACATTCTTCGTGAAATGGTAGGGGTACAATGTACCCCTTACCAATTCACATAGGGGGGGGCCTGGGATCTGGGGGTCCCCTTTGTTAAAGGGGTCTTCCAGATTCCGATAAGCCCCCGCCCGCAGACCCCCACAACCACCGGGCAAGGGTTGTGGGGATGAGGCCCTTGTCCCCATCAACATGGGGACATCCTCCCCATGTTGAGGGCATGTGGCCTGGTACGGTTCAGGAGGGGGGCACTCTCTCGCCCCCCCTCTTTTCCTGCGGCCTGCCAGGTTGCGTGCTCGGATAAGGGTCTGGTATGGATTTTTGGGGGGACTCCATGCCATTTTTTTTTTAATTTGTGGTGGAGTTCCCCTTAAAATCCATGCCAGATCTGAAGGGCCTGGTATAAATATTTGGGGGAACCGCACACATTATTTTTTTTAATGTGCGGCGGGGTTCCCCTTAATATCTATACCAGACCTGAAGGGCCTGGTAATTGAATTCTGGGGGACCCCACTCTTTTTTTTTTTTTTAATCAATGACTTTTGTATGTATTGCCGGGAGCCGACAATTCATTAATAGCCGCGAGTGAGTTTTAAATGACTTTTTTTCCTTCAAAGATGACATTTTATGCAGGGACAGTTCTAAGCACGGGAAACATGCGCCACTTTACATGCATATCATGCACACCCCCCAGGTATGAAATTTAAAGGAATATTTCACTTTTATTGTTTCACTTTAAGCATTATTAAAATCACTGCTCCCGAAAAAACGGCAGCTTTTAAAACTTTTTTTTGCATTGAGACATGTCCCGGGTCCCCAAACTCTTTTTATGACAATAACTTGCATATAAGCCTTTATATTTAGCACTTTAGATTTCTCCCATAGACTTTTCGAATTTGCCGTGAACACCCCAATTTGTTCGCTGTTTGGCGAACGGGCGAACAGGCAATGTTCGAGTCGAACATGAGTTCGACTCGAACTCAAAGCTCATCCCTATATGCCAGTGACCCATGTTAATGAGGTGAGAGCATTGGGAGACAGGTGTAGGATTCACTACTAGTTCAATACTCCAAACCTGTTCATCGTTCATGCAATTTGATCCCATCCAGAATTTCGGAATATAATCCCATTGATTTAAAACCTTTTTGGACATTAAGGCCGGGTTCACACTGGTCCGACAAACGCTCCGACATTGGGAGCTCATGTCGCATGACGTGTGAAAATCAATGTTTCCCTATGGGAGCCGTCTTAACTGGCCCGACACAAGTCGGTCCGACTTTGAAAATGCTCCCTGTAATACTTCGGTCCGACTTTGTTCCGACTTCAGCCCATTGACTATCATTGAAGTCGGATCAAAGTCGGACCGCAGTCTTGCATGATCCGACTTTGGCATGCGACTTGTGCTGTGCTGCTCTTAAGGGGGGAACTCCAGGCCAAATTTTAAATAAAAAACCGGCATGGGTTCCCCCTCCAGGAGCATACCAGGCCCTTGGGTCTGGTCTGGATTTGAAGGGGAACCCCTACGCCGAAAAAACGGCGTGGGGGTCCCCCCAAAGTCCAAACCAGACCCTTATCCGAGCACGCAACCTGGCAGGCCGGAGGGGAAGAGGGGGGGACCAGAGAGCGGCCCCCCCTCCCTCCTGAACTGTACCAGGCTGCATGCCCTCAACATGGGGGGGTTTGGTGCTCTGGGGCAGGGGGGTGACCTGCTGCCCCCCACCCCAAAGCACCCTGCCCCTATGTTGATGAGGACAGAGCCTCTTCCCGACAACCCTGGCCGTTGGTTGTCGGGGTCTGCGGGCGGGGGGCTTATCGGAATCCGGGAGCCCCCTTCAATAAGGGGGCGCCCAGATCCCGGCCCCCCCACCATATGTGAATGAGTATGGGGTACATCGTACCCCTACCCATTCACCTGGTGGAAAAAAAATGTCAAAAAAAACACACACAGCTTTTTTAATTAATTTATTGCACAGCTCCGGGGGTCTCCGCGCTCTCCGGTTCTTTCTTCCGCCGGGCCTCCACTATCTTCTTCCAGCTCTTTTGCTAGCGGGGCCCGGTCTTCTCCGTCGCCTTCTTCTTCTCCCGCTATCCGGTTCTTCTCTCGCTCTCCGGTTCTTTCTTCCGCCGGGCCTCCGCTAACTTCTTTTAGCTCTTTTG
Source organism: Rana muscosa (assembly GCA_029206835.1). Lineage (NCBI taxonomy): Eukaryota > Metazoa > Chordata > Amphibia > Anura > Ranidae > Rana > Rana muscosa. The sequence continues at coordinate 294,089,660 of CM055117.1, forward strand.
CTAGCGGAGGCCCGGTCTTCCCCATCGTCTCATCCCGCTCTCCGTTGTCCTTCTGCCGGCCCCTCCACTATCTTCTTCCAGCTCTTTTGCTAGTGGAGGGGCCGGTCTTCCTGTCGTCGCCGTCGCTGTCTTCTTCTCTCTTCTCCTCCTCGATGTTGACGCGTCTCTTCCTCCCGCTGTAATACTGGCTGTTCGCTCCGCTCCGCATTAATATAGGCTTCTCATGACGTCACAGTCACATGCTCCCATGACGTCACAGTCACATGCTCCGGGGCCACCCGGAGCATGTGACTGTGACGTCATGAGAAGCCTATATTAATACGGAGCGGAGCGAACAGCCAGTATTACAGCGGGAGGAAGCGACGCGTCAACATCGAGGAGGAGAAGAGAGAAGAAGACGGCGACGACGATGACAAGAAGACCAGCCCCTCCACTAGCAAAAGAGCTACGAGAAGGTAGTGGAGGGGCTGGCAGAAGGACAACGGAGAGCGGGACGAGACGACGGGGAAGACCGGGCCTCCGCTAGCAAAAGAGCTAAAAGAAGTTAGCGGAGGCCCGGCGGAAGAAAGAACCGGAGAGCGAGAGAAGAACCGGATAGCGGGAGAAGAAGAAGGCGACGGAGAAGACCGGGCCCCGCTAGCAAAAGAGCTGGAAGAAGATAGCGGAGACCCGGCAGAAGAAAGAACCGGAGAGCGCGGAGAACCCGGAGCTGTGCAATAAATTAATTTAAAAAGCTGTGTGTGTTTTTTTATTGACATTTTTTTCCACCAGGTGAATGGGTAGGGGTACGATGTACCCCATAATCATTCACATAGGGTGGGGGGCCATGATCTGGGGGCCCCCTTATTAAAGGGGGCTCCCGGATTCCGATAAGCCCCCCGCCCGCAGACCCCGACAACCAACGGTCAGGGTTGTCGGGAAGAGGCCCTGTCCTCATCAACATGGGAGCAGGGTGCTCTGGGGTGGGGGGGCTGCAGGTCGCCCCCCTGCCCCAGAGCACCTAACCCCCCCATGTTGAGGGCATGCGGCCTGGAACGGTTCAGGAGGGAGGGGGGGCCGCTCTCTCGTCCCCCCTCTTCCCCTGCGGCCTGCCAGGTTGCGTGCTCGGATAAGGGTCTGGTTTGGATTTATTTAAAATTTGGCGTGGAGTTCCCTCTCAAGATTCATACCAAACACAGTGCCTGCTATTGGCGGGGATCCAAGTCGGATCCCCGTTCATTGAAAGTCGGACATATGTTGGCTTCATGTCGCAGGGCAAAGTCGGATCCAAAGTAGGACAGATGTTGTGTCGCACTAGTGTGAACCCAGCCTTATTGAACAGTATTCATTGCAATATTGAACTTTTTTAGCACATTTTGGATAGTTCATATATGCACTTGCACTTTATTTTTTGGTGGGTTGAATTATTAGCACGTATTATTAGTCTGCACTATTTACATCACCATTTATACATTTGATTTTTATTTATTTATTTATAAGTGATATTATGTGACACAGTGGTGTTTATGTGTGATATTCATTGTCTTCAGCGCAAAATCCCCCTACTTTTTCTTTATCACTATGTCTATGTGTTAGGTGAACACAGATTGTTTTTGCAGCCATTGATAGTCACCCCATTCACTATTCTAATACTCTTCTTGAGTAGCGCGAAACAAAACCCCATTCACAGCTCCTGAGTAGGGTTGCCACCTCATCCCTTTTAGGCTGGGTTCACACTTGTGCGACACGACAGCCGTCCTACTTTGGATCCAACTTTTCCCTGCGACATGAAGCCGACATATGTCCGACTTTCAATGAATGGGGATCCGACTTGGATCCCTGCCAATACCAGGCACTGTGTTTGGTATGAATCTTGAGGGGGAACTCCACGCCAAATTTTAAATAAAAAACCGGCATGGGTTCCCCCTCCAGGAGCATACCAGGCCCTTCGGTCTGGTATGGATTTTAAGGGGAACCCCCTAAGCCGAAAAAACAGAGTGAGGGTCCCCCCAAAATCCAAACCAGACCCTTATCCGAGCACGCAACCTGGCAGGCCGCAGGAGAAGAGGGGCCCTCCCTGAACCGTACCAGGCCGCATGCCCTTAACATGGGGGGTTTGGTGCTTTGGGGCAGGGGGGCGACCTGCGGCCCCCCCTGCCCCAAAGCACCCTGCCCTCATGTTGATGAGGACAGGGCATCTTCCCGACAACCCTGGCCGTTGGTTGTCGGGGTCTGCGGGCGGGGGCTTATTGAAATCCGGGAGCCCCCTTTAATAAGGGGGCCCCCAGATCCCGGCCCCCCACCCTATGTGAATGAGTATGGGGTACATCGTACCCCTACCCATTCACCTGGTGGAAAAAAATGTCACTAAAAAACACTACACAGGTATTTAAAGTAATTTATTACACAGCTCCGAGGGTCTTCTTTCGAATCCGGGCCACCCGGAGCTTGTGACTGTGATGTCATGAGAGGCCTATATAAATCGGAGAGCACCGCACACCCAGCATTACAGCGGGAGGAAGCGACGTGTCAACATCGAAGAGGAGAAGAGGGAAGAAGGCGACGGAGAAGACCGGGCCCTGCTAGCAAAAGAGCTGGAAGAAGATAGCGGAGGCCCGGCAGAAGGAAGAAAGAACCGGAGAGCGAGAGAAGAACCGGAGAGCACGGAGACGACACCGGAGACCTCCGAAGTCGGAAGAGGCCCCTGGAGTCGGAAGAAGACCCCTGAAGTTGGAAGAGACCCCCAGAGTCGGAAGAAGACCCCCGGAGCTGTGTAATAAATTACTTTAAATACCTGTGTAGTGTTTTTTATTGACATTTTTTTCCACTAGGTGAATGGGTAGGGGTACGATGTACCCCATACTCATTCACATAGGGTGGGGGGCCGGGATCTGGGGGCCCCCTTATTAAAGGGGGCTCCCGGATTCCGATAAGCCCCCCGCCCACAGACCCCGACAACCATCGGCCAGGGTTGTCGGGAAGAGGCCCTGTCCTCATCAACATGGGGGCAGGGTGCTTTGGGGTGGGGGGCCGCAGGTCGCCCCCTGCCTCAAAGCACCATACCCCATGTTGAGGGCATGCGGCCTGGTATGGTTCAGGAGGAAGGGGGGCCGCTCTCTCGTCCCCCCTCTTTTCCTGCGGCCTGCCAGGTTGCGTGCTCAGATAAGGGTCTGGTTCGGATTTTGGGGGGGGCCCCACGCCTTTTTTTGGCTTAGGGGGTTCCCCTTAAAATCCATACCAGACCGAAGGGCCTGGTATGCTCCTGGAGGGGAACCCATGCCATTTTTTTTATTTAAAATTTGGCGTGGAGTTCCCCCTCAAGATCAGCAGAGCACAAGTCGCATGTCAAAGTTGGATCATGCAAGACTGCAGTCTGACTTTGATCCGACTTCAATGACAGTCAATGGGCTGAAGTAGGATCAAAGTCGAACCAAAGTAGTACAGGGAGCATTTTCAAAGTCGGACCGACATGTGTCGGACCAGTTAAGACGGCTCCCATAGGGAAACATTGATTTTCACACGTCATGCGACATGAGCTCCCAATGTCGGAGCGTTTGTCGGACAAGTGTGAACCCAGCCTGAAACTCACTTGGTGCCTTATCTGCATTCAATTAGCCTCAGGACCTGTGTAAGTCATATGTGTTCGGTTTTAAAGGGGTGAGATGGCAACCCCAATCTTGAGGGGCCTTTCACACAGGCGGTCCGATCAGGTCCACTTGTCAGTTTTTCAGAAGGACCCTCCATTTACCCCTATGGAGTGGTGGATACTAGCGGTGACATGTCCGCTGACATCCGCAGCTATCCAATCTGATCCTGTCCACCAAATCCAGACAGATGGTGACCCTATACCAGATAAGATCGGGTAAAAACGGATAGGCGGTTGTAGTAAAATGAACAGCCATATTTACTTTACTTTACTTAACCTCACAAGTGACCAAGCGTATGTACATGTATGTGTGGAGATACAGTATCCCACACACTGAAGAAATTACACTTTGCTACAAAGTAAAGTACAGGCATACCCCACTTTTAAGTACACAATGGGACCAGAGCATGTATGTAAAACGAAAAATGTACTTAAAGTGAAACAATACCTTTTTTCACTTCTAGGGTGAAGTGGGGGGTCAGGGGCTGTAGTGGGGGTGTCAGGAGCTGTAGTTGAAGTCTCAGGGGCTATAGTGGGGGTGTCAGGGGCACACTGGAACAGGGCGGGCTATTCTCTCGGAGCTTCAGCTCCTTCTACTGCGGCTGCAAAATGTCTGTACAGTACTTGTGAGGCACTTTACATACACTTGCGGGAATGTCCTTACTCGCGAGTGTATGTAAAGTGAGTGTACTTAAGCGGGGTATGCCTGTAGTGAGTGTACAGATTATTTAACAGAGTAAATTTGCTGTCCCCTCAAAATAACTCAACACACTTGTCTAAACCGCTGCCAACAAAAGTGAAAATGTCCAAATTGGCCCCAAAGTGTCAATATTTTGTGTGGCCACCATTATTTTCCAGCATTGCCATAAGGGGGTTGTAAACCCTCATGTTTTTTCACCTTCATCCTATGCATTAAGGTGAAAAAACTTCTGTCTGTCACCGCCCCCCCCCCCCCCCCCGTTTTACTTACCTAAGCCCTCGAACTTGACCCGGCGGACACGCGCTCTTCCTCTTCCTGGGGTTTTCGGCTCTTGATTGGATAGATTGATAGCAGCGCAGCCATTGGCTCCCTCTGCTGTCAATCACTACCAATGACGCGGGCGCCGGGGGCGGGGCTATGGACGCCGAATGAATGACTCGGGAGCGCGCCCGCAAGGTAGCCCATCACCTTTACCCTCAGCTTCTTTAGCAAGGCAGTGGTCTTGGAGGTGTGTTTGGGATCGTTATGTTGGAATACTGCCCTGCGGCCCAGTCTCCGAAGGGAGGGGATCATGCTCTGCTTCAGTATGTCACAGTACATGTTGGCATTCATAGTTCCCTCAATGAACTGTAGCTCCTCAGTGCCGGTAGCACTCATGCAGCCCCAGACCACGGCAGTCCCACCACCATGCTTGAGTGTAGGCAAAACACATGTAGCGGGGTCCCTACCTAGGGAGTCGTTATGCTTCAATTTAGGGGTTACCTGAGCGGTAGTTGGCTCAGGTCTTCTAATTATTTGGACTCTGTCTTGCTGCTGTGTCACCTGGCGTGCAGTTCCCCTTTAGGCAGATAGGTGGTGTTGTCACTTATACCCGGGGTTGAACCACAGGTGATGGAGTGGCTATTGAATGTCCTCTCTCGGCTGCCGTACGGTGGGCGGTTCCGGCCTGCTGTGCAAGCCGGGAGAGGGTATATAAGGGGCAGACGCCATTGTTCAGGTGGTAGTACCCGGGGACCTGTACCCGGAGGAGTGTGCCCCTCTAAGAGGGGGGTGCGCCCAACTTTAACTGAGGAGTCTCGGGCACCTTCGGCCCGAGGCTGCGGAGTTCCAGGTAGGCCTAGTACCTTCAACTGGGTCAACAACCAGAAAGGAAACCCAGGGAGCCCAGGTGAGGGCGACCGCTCTGACATAGAGGAAACCGGGGGAGGATCGGTCCCATTAAGGAGGCGAGTAATACAAGATTGCTGTCTCGGGAGAGGCCTGGTGTCCTGTCAGAAGGGAAGGATTCCTTTCTTCGCAGACTGCCTTTGCGGAGTGTTGTTATTAAAGGTGGGCTCTCCTTGACTTTGTCCTTGGAGGGGATTAAGTCACTGTTTGAGCTTCATGCCGGCTGCTAGTGCCATTGAGTGACTATCCGGGTGAGCTGTACCCACTCGGGACCGAGTGGCGACGAAGCCAAGAGTGTGCCTGAATCCATTCTATTCTGCTAACCCCTTTCCTCTCTTCAACTTTTTGGTTACTCAAGCAAATAAGAGAAAATAAACTCTTGTTGGAGTTGAAGTGTTGTGTGGACATTGACCTTCTTTGGGAAAGGTAAAGACTTGCCTCTATAATCTAGAGGGAAAAACCAGAGAAGGGAAGCAACTCGCTGCGGGACCCAAATACATAACACCGTCCGACCTCTAATCCAGAGGACGCGGGCATGTGACATGGTGTGTCTGATCCCCTGAAAGGAAGGTAAGGGGGAAAAGGATCTGTGTGCTACACACATTTGTCTTTGTACTCCTTACCTGGTTGCTGCCACACACGCTTGACACCATCTGAACCAAATAAGTTTATCTTGGTCTCATCAGGCCACAGGACATGATTCCAGTAATCCAGTGTCCTTAGTCTGCTTGTCTTCAGCAAACTGTTTGCAGGCTTTATTGTGCATCATCTTTAGAAGAGGCTTCCTTCTGGGACCACAGCCATGCAGACCAATTTGATGCAGTGTGCGGCGTATGGTCTGAGCACTGACAGGCTGACCCCCCACCCCTTCAACCTCTGCAGCAATGCTGGCAGCATTCATACGTCTGTAGCAAGGTGTCACTTATGCACGTAGCTTATGGACTACAGTTTGTGCCTATAAGAACTTAACTCTTTTTCATTACCCGGTTGTCTTATTATGCTTCAATTTGTTGGGTTCATCTATGGTAAGAACAATGCCTGACAGACCTTGTGGTGCGGAGAGACAGAGACTCTTCTGCTATGGGTCAGAAATAGACTACAATGCCCACAACGCCACTGTGCTGCGAAGTAGTGTGGCACCACGCACTGCCTGCTGGGAGGACTTATTTAAGACAAGGCGGGGCTTGTGTTCATTCTCTTGGGTTGCCATCTTGCAAGAGGCAAGAGGCCTACAGCGAGGGTGCTTAGGCCGGAGAAGCCTGGGCCTAGAGTGACGGAGGCCGGATCGTTTGTTGGAGGGATTCCCGCTACAGCCTGGCTGATCGGATCCGGGAGAGAGACAGCTCCACACCCCTAAGCATCCAGAGTCACCTATCCACCGGCGTCTTGTGAGCGGCTAATCGGAGGACAAGGGACCGTGACTCGTCGGGAGGTTGTGAACCAAGAGGGCCTTTCGGAGGATACCAGCAAGGCAAGACCTCATGTGGTGAGAGGGCACCTGCCCACCAACATAACTAACTGTGTCGCAGAAAGGTGACTTCCATACTTTTACTTACGCTTGCTGGTAACGGCAGTACCGCATGCAGAGACACGCTACATTCAGGATTGAGTTAGCACTTTGGGAAGGATCAACATTCCACTTGCCCTTTTCACCACACATGTTAATTGTTTAATCTTTCTTCACCTTTTCTCTGGATTACAAATACTCAAGTACACCAACAAAAGCTAGCAAAGATTACTGGAGACTTTTGGGAGCAATCATTAGTTCAGCTCACTGCTTGGGTTGATACAGCGGGACACGTACCAGTAAAGCTGCCCACCAGGGGTAGCCAGATAGCTTGGTGAATCTTCACGTGTAAATCAACTTTTGCATTTATTTTCTGTCATTGTGCTGTTTAGTGAGCTGGATTGGACTTGGTGGAGAAGTATCCCACTGTAGATATCATTGCAGTGGGAGATTCCTCCACCGTGCACTTCTACAGGTCTGACCCTAAGTTGAGTAAATTCGGGTCTCATGGTTTATAAATGAAACTTTTGAACTGTTGTGCATATGTATGTTCGTGGACTCTCACAGGGATCTGTCTGTGTCAAATGTCTCATGTTAATCTTTATTTCTTTGCCAAGTAAACATATTACATCTTGATTGAACTACCTCTTGTGTGGGACTCTGTCTTTTGCAGCTGTGTGGCAGGCTAACCACAACAAGGTAATAATATTTAATTACAGTTACTGTTGTGTGATATCATTGTGGCCCTCTATAGCCTTTAGGGGTCCACAATCACATTATTGTTATTATTGTCCAGATGTGCCAAGGGGGAATCAAGCCATATTACAGGGGTTGATAGGCAGAGTACAGGCCCAAAACTTAAACCAGCAGCTCCTGCGGGGGTAGTGCTGCACGTCTATTTCCCAAAGACAGCCTCTAGATATGACGCTGAGCAATGCGCACTCAACTTCTTTGGTCGATCATGCCGAGGCCTAAGTGGACCCTGTCCTGTTAAACTGCTGAATGGTCTTGGCCACTGTGCTGCAGCTCAGTTTCAGGGTCTTGGCAATTTTCTTATAGCCTAGGCCATCTTTATGTAGCGGTACCCCCATGGGGGCTGCTGATTGACTCTATACCCCACAGGCTGTCCCGACTCTGCAGATTCTCTCTTACCTCTGACACCTTGGGTTCCATTGTAATGGTCTTACGGTAATAAGGATAGACTCAATCAATATTTCTAAATCACACAAAGAACTTTACTAGAGCAAAGAAATTAAATGCAATTATTATACAATCAATAGAAATGAACATAGATTATTGTCATTTACTGAGATGTACAATCAGATTTAGTAATGTCTATCAACACACCCTGCAACAACCTGACAAGGATATGTGAGCAAGTACACAGTGGAGCAGGCCCCCAATACTACCGTATCTGTATTGGATCACCTCTCCACTGAGGGCCAATCACACAGACCAATAAACAACAGTGAATACAGTAATTAAAGTATATGCTTCAATCTTATATTGCTAAATGGCTCCCTCTAGAGTGCAGTTCAGTGTGACCTTAACTGTATAATGTACAGCTTAGTGAACAAAAAAATAATGGCAGTTTCTCTTGTTCCAGTCTTTTCTTCAGCTAGCTTAGTTGTCTTGAGGTGTAAGGTGGTGCACTTAATTGTAATCCAATGTGGTAAAGAAATAAGTAACAACTGAAGGATGTGAAGTGATTAATTCTCTTATAAAAGACATGTAGAAAACATTTAGATGCAATAGATACCCTCCCGTGGGACTACAAGTGTCAGCAACAGTCTGGATAGCAGAAAATCACCTATCAATATCTCAGTCAAATACTTTAATGCAGTGGTCATCAACCCTGTCCTCAGGGCCCACTAACAGGCCAGGTTTGCAAGATAACTGAAATACATCACAGGTGATATCATTTGCTGCTCAGTGATTGCAGTATTCTAGTCTGCATCTCCCCTAGGTAATACATAAAACCTGGCCTGTTAGTGGGCCCTGAGGACAGGGTTGATGACCACTGCTTTAATGGGCAGATGCCCTCTCACCACTATAGGTCCTCAGCTGGCTGTTACACTTTGTCCAGAACTGCACTTGATGGTGCCTCTGTAAGAGAAGATGGCGCCGTCACACCGCGCGGCCAGTCCCGACACTCTGACGGGTGAAGCAGCTTCAAATGCTCTGAAGCGCGAACCGATCCACCTGCTCAGCTCGCAGGGCTGTCCTCCAAAGATCCCTCTCGGGCGGATGATCCGGCTCTCCGCTGTAGGCCGCAGTCTCTTGCTCTCAGTCACACACACAGACCTCCTGCTGGCAGTTGAATGGGGTCCAGAGAGGCCGAAAACAGGCCACACTTGTCCTTTTATCTGGCTACCCAGCAGGGTGTTTGGTGACATCTTGCATTGTGGGCTTGTAGCTTGGCATTGTGGGCTTGTAGTCCTCAAACTAATTTACACAATAGGAGTCACTTCCTCATTAAACCACACATCCCACAATGCATCACTATTCATCTTTAACCAAGAACAGAAATGTCCTAAATAAACAATACATAACTTAATGTGATAACTTTCCAGTAGCAATCCCTTGGCTACATTTATGTAGAGCAACAAATCTTTTTTTCAGATCCTCAGAGAGTTCTTTGCCATGAGGTGCCATGTTGAACTTCCAGTGACCAGTATGAGAGAGTGAGAGAGATAACACCAAATTTAACACACCCGCTCCCCATTTACACCTGAGACCTTGTAACACTAACGAGTCACATGAGGGGAGGGAAAATGGCTAATTGGGCCCAATTTGGACATTTTCACTTAGGGGTGTACTCACTTTTGTTGCCAGTGGTTTAGACATTAATGGCTGTGTGTTGAGCTATTTTGAGGGGACAGCAAATTTACACTGTTATACAAGCTGTACACTCACTACTTTACATTGTAGCAAAGTGTAATTTCTTCAGTGTTGTCGCATGAAAAGATATAATAAAGTATTTACAAAAATGTGAGGGGTTGTACTCCCCTGGTCTAGAATGTATGTGTTTGTATCCACAGATAAGGGTCTGCAGGGATATTTTCTTAAATGCTTGCAATGTATATAACTGATGTGTAGAGGTTTCTCTTTTTCAGCAAAGAAGAGTCACACTTTTATGTATGTGTCTTTTATATTAGCTATTATTCCAGTGATAATTTATTTTCTAAATGTTAAGGGCTCATTCAAATTCTTGTGCATTGTATGAATGCACCTGCATTAGTGTGGATTGTGTCACGCATTATTGTGCGTTGTAATAAGGCAGCAGATTCATTTTGAAAGGACGGCCAACACACAGGAATGAAAACATAAAATGTACAGGCAGTATTTTTTTCTGTAGCAGTGCACTACATTTACTGTATATGTCGGAACTGCATTGCCTTAATGCATTTTGGTGCCGTTTAAAATGAACTGCACTGCACTAAAGCACATAGCGTACCATAATGCATCACAGCACGATACAAAGGTGTGATTTGGTCCTCAATGCCTTTAAACAACGCATTTTTTTTTCATTATTGTAACTATTGTAGCTATACAAAGCTTATAGTAAGGGAGGGTTTTACCCCTTTCAATTTTTTATTTATTTTTGGCATCTATGTCCCATGGGGGAGATTTCCCTTTACTTCTGTCCCAAAGCCAAAACAAGAAGTGAAAAGAAATCCCTGGAAAATTAGGGAATTTTTGGTTGTCACCAGGGCTACCAGAACTAATGTCCCCATTGGAAGATTTCCCCTCTGTTCTGCGGACAACCCAACATTTTGGATCTTCTTTAACTTTGAGTCATAATAGTAAGCATGACAAATAGAGAGCGTGAATCTTCCTTATGGTGGCAAAGACGGCAAAAAAAACCTGACAGGCATTCTAATCCCCCTCCGCTTTATCCAAAACTAAAAAAGTTTTGCTTTTAGTATTCTTTAATGAGTAGAAGAAAAGGAGTTATAGGAGGGAATGGAATTTCCAAGGTTTAACCACTTGCTGCCCGACCTATTGCAAAATGAGGGGGGCGCACATCGCGGCGATCGTTGTTCCGGGATGTCAGTCTGACACCCCGCAACACCTATCTAGGTAAAGAGTCTCTGACGGAGACTCTTTACCACGTGATCAGCCGTGCCCAATCACGGCTGATCACGATGTAAACAGGAAAATCCGGTGATCGCCTTTTTCTCACTCGCGTCTGTCAGACGCGAGTAGAGGAGAGCCGATCGGCTGCTCCTCTGACAGGGGAAGTTTGTGCTGATCGATTATCAGCGCAGCCTCCCCCAAGGATGCCCACACTGGACCACCAGGGATGCCACCAGACCACCAGGGATGACCACCATAAGGTATGCCACCCTAGACCACCAGGGATGCCTATCAGTGCCCACCCATGCCCATCCGTGCCACCTATCAGTGCCCATCCATGCCGCCTATCAGTGCCCATCCATGTCGCCTATCCGTGCCGCCTATCCATGCCCATCCATGCCGCCTATCTGTGCCCATTCGTGCTGCCTATCAGTGCCCATCAGTGCCACCTCATCTGTGCCACCTCATCGGTGCCCATCAGTGACACCTTATCAGTGCCCGTCAGTGCAGCCCCATCAGTGCCCATCAGTAAAGGAGAAAACGTACTTATTTACAAAGTTTTGTAACTGAAACAAAAAAAAAAACGTTTTTTAAAAAAAAAATCGGTCTTTTTTAAAAAAAATTTGCAGAAAATAAAACTCCCACAGGTGATCAAATACCACCAAAAGAAAGCTCTATTTGTGGGAACAAAATGATAAAAATTTAGTTTGGGTACAGTGTAGCATGACCGTGCAATTGTCATTCAAAGTGCAACAGCGCAGAAAGCTGAAAATTGGTCTGGGCAGGAAGGTGTATAAGTGCCCAGTATGGAAGTGGTTAATGACTACAAAGCCTAATTTGTTAAGAAATGTGTAATAGGTCATAGTCATCCTTAGTTATGTGCGACCTGTGAAGCTACATGGTGAGCCATCCTGTAAACAACTTGATATTCATGTAATTTTAACTGTCACAATAAGCACCAGTAGCCTCTAGGAGGGACCTCAGGTGAGGCAAACGCTTGTACTTCACGTCCTCTATATTCTCTGCACTGTGCCCTGAAAATGTGGATGTTAGTGCAAATAGAAAAAGTATTACGGACAGTACTTTGTAAAGAAGGTACATTGTCACCTTACACCCTACTACCTAACAGACTTATAAGATACCCGTTAGAGCAGAGATGCCAGTTTCAGAGGTAATGGTCACATGGAAAGTGATCTCTGTTTGATTTTTTTCATTCCAAAGTTGGTGGGGGAGTAGACATGAGCAAAATTGGTTAAAGTATCTCACAAAACTGAGTACACCCCTCACATTTTTGTAAATATTTTATTATAACTTTTCATGTGACAACACTGAAGAAATGACACTTTGCTATAATGTAAACTAGTGAGTGTACAGCTTGTATAACAGTGTAAATTTGCTGTCCCGTCATAATAACACAACACACAGCCATTAATGTCTAAACCACTGACAACAAAAGTGAGTACACCCCTAAGTGAATATGTCCAAATTGGGCCCAATTGGCTAATTGCCCTCCCCGGTGTCATGTGGCTCGTTAGTGTTACAAGGTCTCAGGTGTGAATGGGGAGCAAGTGTATTAAATTTGGTGTTATCGCTCTCACTCTCTCATACTGGTCACTGGAAGTTCAACATGACACCTCATGGCAAAGAACTCTCTGAGGATCTGAAAAAAGAAATTGTTGCTCTACATAAAGATGGCCTAGGCTATAAGAAGATTGCCAAGACCCTGAAACTGAGCTGCAGCACGGTGGCCAAGACCATACAGCGGTTTAACAGGACAGGTTCAAGTCAGAACAGACCTCGCCATGGTCGAACAAAGAAGTTGAGTTCACATGCTCAGCGTCATATACAGATGTTGTCTTTGGGAAATAGACATATGAGTTCTGCCAGCATTGCTGCAGAGGTTGAAGGGGCCAGCCTGTCAGTGCTCAGACCATACGTCGCACACTGCATCAAATTGGTCTGCATGGCTGTTGTCCCAGAAGGAAGCCTCTTCTAAAGATGATGCACAAGAAAGCCCGCAAACAGTTTGCTGAAGATAAGCAGACTAAGGACATGGATTACTGGAACCATTTCCTGTGATCTGATGAGACCAAGATAAACTTATTTGGTTCAGATGGTGTTAAGTGTGTGGCGGCAACCAGGTGAGGAGGAGTACAAAGACAAGTGTGTCCTGCCTACAGCAAAGCATGGTGGTGTGAGTGTCATGGTCTGGGGCTGCATGAGTGCTGCCGGCACTGGGGAGCTACAGTTCATTGAGGGAACCATGAATGCCAACATGTACTGTGACATACTGAAGCTGAGCATGATCCCCTCCCTTTGGATACTGGGCCGCAGGGCAGTATTCCAACATAACGATCCTAAACACACCTCCAACATGACCACTGTCTTGCTAAAGAAGCTGAGGGTAAAGGTGATGGACTGGCCAAGCATGTCTCCAGACCTAAACCCTACTGAGCTTCTGTGGGGCATCCTCAAATGGAAAGGTTTCTAACATCCACCAGCTCTGTCATGTCGTTATGGAGGAGTGGAAGAGGACTCCAGTGGCAACCTGTGAAGCTCTAGTGAACTCCATGCCCAGGAGGGTTAAGGCAGTGCTGGAAAATAATGGTGGCCACACAAAATATTTACACTTTGGGCCCAATTTGGACATTTTCCCTTTCACTTTTGTACTTATTTTTGTTGCCAGCGGTTTAGAAATTAATGGCTGTGTGTTGAGTTATTTTGAGGGGACAGCAAATGTACTCTGTTATACAAGCTGTACACTCACTATTTTACATTGTAACAAAGTGTCATTTCTTCAGTGTTGTCACATGAAAAGTTATAATAAAATATTTACAAAAATGTAAGGGGTGTACTCACTTTTTTGAGATACTGTAGGTCAATATATGGTTAAATGCAATGGAGTACAATTTATTATGGCTTAAGGTGGTTTTAGATGTTTGATGTGGCCTTTAAATTGCTCTTACATTGCAGTTGGAGAGGTTATTGTGACCAGTGAGAGAGTTCTTCATTTTTTTTCTGTTTTCTTCATCTGAGAATAAAGTAATTTCTTGCGGGTTTACTGCACCGTGTTGTAAATTGCACTGGGGTCGATTTACAAAACTGGAGAGTGCAAAATCTGGTTCTAACTTTGGCTTGTTCAATTAAGCTTTGACAAAAAGACCTGGAAGCTGAGTTTCTGTGCAGAGCTGCACCAGATCTTGCACTCTTCAGTTTTAGTAAATCAACTCTACTATGTCAATGTTAACTTAACCACTTCAATACAAGGCATTTTCACCCCCTTCCTGCCCAGGCCAATTTTCAGTTTTCAGCGTTGTCGCACTTTGAATGACAATTGCGCAATCATGCGACGCTGTACCCATATGAAATTTATCATTTTTTTCCCCACAAATAGAGCTTTCTTTTGGTGGTATTTGATCACCTCTGCGGTTTTTAGTTTTTGCGCTATAAACAAAAGAAGAGCGAGTTTGAAGTTTGAAAATAACACAATATTTTTAACTTTTTGCTGTAATAAATATCCCAATTTAAAAAAATAAATACAATTTTTTTCCTTAGTTTAGGCCAATGTGTATTCTTCTACATATTTTTGGTAAAAAAAATATCGCAATAAGCGTATAATGATTGGTTTGCGCAAAAGTTATAGTGTTTACAAAATAGGGGATATATTTATGTCATTTTTATTATTATTATTTTTTTCCTAGTAATGGCGGCGATCTGCGATTTTTATTGTGACTGTGACATTGCGGCGGACACTTTTGACACTATTTTGGGACCATTTACATTTATACAGCGATCAGTGCTATAAAAATGCACTGATTACTGTATAAATGTCATTGGCAGGGAAAGGGTTAACAGTAGGGGACGATCAAGGGGTTAACTGTGTTACCTAGGGAGTGATTCTAACTGTAGGGGGAGGGGACTCACAAGGGGAGGAGACCGATCGGTGTTCCTCTGTACTGGGAAAACACCATCGGTCTCCTCTCTTCTGACAGCACGTGGATCTGTGTGTTTAGACACACAGATCCACGTCCCTGCTCTGTTATCGGGCAATCGCGGGTGCCCGGCGGACATCATGGCCGCTGGGCATGTGCATCGGGTCCCGAGTGACACGGCGGGCGTGCGCCCCCTAGACGGCCAGGAAGCCCAGGACTTCATATGACGCCCCCCCCCCAGGATGGTAGATCCCTCCTGCGGATGTCATTTGACAATGGGCAGAGTATGAAGTGGTTGCAAATGCAGTGTGTTTGCCTACACCGGATTGTATATGCAGAGAAAGGATCACCGGCACCTGAGCTGTTGGAGTCTGGAGTGGTGCACTGTTGGTGACAATGTGGATTATTTCTGTACTTGGGGACACTGCATATGCATATATTAAGGAGGAAGATTGATATTCATCCTTGCACCTAATTTTGGGGACTTTGCTCTATTAGCACTTTTTAAAGAGGAAGATTGATATTCATCTCTGCACTAATTTTTGGGACTTTGCTTGCACTATTAGCACTTTTTTACGGAGGAAGTTTGATATTCATCTTTGCACTTATTTTTGCATGGTTGCCAACTACTGGTGATTACCCCTCATGTCATTACATGTATTGTTTATTTATGTTACTTTTTTTGGGTTTCATTTGATGATTATTAATTCAAGCAATTCATTTATGCACGCTATTATATGTATGTAGAATTTCCGAGTGCTGTGCTTTTTACAAAGTTGAATAATGCTCTTGCTATAGGTGTAGGCCATTTTTGTACCTCCTGAAGCCTGACTGAAAAACTTCCATAGACCCCGTCATCCTGTCCTGCCTTGTTGAAACAATGAAAGAGACATACCGCTCCAAGCTGTGGATGCTCCAAAAGTTGCTCCTGCCCTGTTACTCAAACAGGTGCTGGCTCTGCACTAATGCATGAAAAAGGAAAGAGCCCGGGACTGCCGCACTCTGTATAAACAATTTATTGTTCAGAAAATGGTTGATAAAATACAAAATTAATCCATAAGTCCAAAAACAAGCAAAAAACAGAAAGTAGTCATGCAGGGGTGGGTGGCTGACGCGTTTCACATCAAATGTTGATGCTTACTCATAGCTGACATTGCTTAAAGACTCCTAGCTGGTATTGTTCACCTCTACTATCACAGAAGCGAGTGCTCAAACGCTGAGCTCAGGGGGAGAGAGCATTTGTGAAGGGATTTGAATTAGAGAAAGAGCTCACAGTTTTTCAGTCAGGCTTCAGGAGGTACGTGATTGACCTACATCCATAGCAAGAGAGTTATTCAACTCTGATTAAAGCTGCACAGTTTGCTTTTATCTACAGGTACCCCTTACCTGCATAGGCAGTTTTTATTTTGGGCAAAGGTGAACTATGCTTTTAGGCACAGTGCTTTTATCAATATAGTTGTAAGAAGGGCTGTCCTTACTATTCAGTTAATACTATTTACAGCAATGGTTGAAAATGGTTATCAATGTGTGTTCTAATTTAAATATTACAATTTCAATCAGTCTGAGAATGCTATAAGCTGCCAGTGAATTTGTATGTTTGTAATAACACTTTCCCATGTTAAAAGCCCTTTGAGCAATGGTTATCTAGCTAGTTTATGAAGGATAATTTACATATTAAATGCCATATGTGTACAGGATTTACAGGAGCCATTTTTAGTGTTACAGCTCCCAGGTCTATTCCTGTCTTGGTTGCCAGTAACGACTGTATACTATGTTCTTGGCAGGGTGCTCGGAATCTCGCCCCCCTCCACCACATCATTGGCTGGATGACAACCCTGGTTGCAATGATAACATAAGCAACCACCAGATTTTTATTTGCATGTCAGGTTCCAATTTATATCTGTAATTGATGATATTATCACAATACTGTCTTTATTTAATAACTAGTATTTGTAACAGAAAACAAATACAGACTTTCTATTTGCAGTGCATGATCCTCAGATGGGCTATTGCGTTAACTAATAAGCCTTTTAAAATTATAATCAGCTAGCATCAAAACCTTTTTTGGATTATTGGTCAAGATGAAATAATAAATTATATTTAAAATCCATACTGTTACTTAAATACACAGGCATGTCACAAGTCAGGGCGATGGTAGCAACCACCTATTATTTAGAGAGTGATCATGTAATGTAAAAATTATCATATTTCCTGCTCTTTCACAATGATAAATTCTGCTTGAGCCAATGAGCTGTAACAATTCCAGGACATCTTTAGGGGCCAGTGCAGAATATAAAAGCAAGGCTTTTTTTTTTTATCACTGTGACTTTAAAGTGGTTGTAAACCCACTTTTTCAACTTGCACCTACAGGTAAGCCTAGATTAAGGCTTACCTGTAGGTGCAAGAAATATCTCCTAAACCTACACGGTTTAGGAGATATTTACTAAAATGACAGGCGCCGCTGTCTACGGCGCATGCGCGCCGTAGACAACGGCGCATTCATGGGGTTAATCCTATTCACAAACTCGGCTACTTCCCAGCAATCGCTGGGCGGAGCCGAATGGGACGCCTCCCGCGCGCATGTGCAGAGTGACGTCTCCGCCGCTCCGGCCAATCACAGCGCCGGAGCGGCGCTGTGATTGGCTGGTGCGGCGATACCCGGAAGTAACATTCCGGCTATCGCCGCAGTGATGTCCGCGGCTGGACAGAGGGACGCGGACTGCCTCGGGGGCCCCGATCTAAGGTAAGTGGTACATAATGAGCTATTATGCTAGTCATAATAGCTCATTATGCCTTTCTTTTACAGGTTGGCAAAAAAAAAAAGTGGGTTTACAACGACTTTAATATTTGATTATCAGTCACTCTTAACATTACAGACAATATAATGTAGATAAATGTAGCCAGGCGCTGGACTACAGTACAATGGAGAACAGGACATTGTCTTACTTCTGTACCCCTTTCTACAGAGATATTAAAGCCATACTGCATCATTCTCCTCTGGCCACCAGAGGAAGGGGAACCAGAACAAAGTGAACCCATACACTTCTATGCAGTGTGTTGAGAATTCCAAGAAAGTCCAAGAAAACAATTATTTAAATCCCTATACACTTTGGGGCATAGGATGGACCAAGAGAGACTGAAGCCCCGTACACACGGTCGGACTTTTGGCCAAGAAACTTCATTTTGAGCAAGTTGGACCAACAATCCGACCGTGTGTACGCTCCATCGGACAAACTTTTTTGCTTTTTTTTTGTGTTTCATCGGACAAAAGTTGGGTCTGCAAACGGACAAACTTTTGGCCAACAAAAGTCCGATGGAGCAAAGTCCGACCGTGTGTACAGAAAACCATCGGACTTTTGTCCGATGGACAAAACAACTAATGTTAAAATCAACCAACAATATCAGAAGTTGACCAAAGGGTGGCGGTAAAGAGCAGAAAAGAGCTGAAAAACCACGTGGATGTTACAAAAAGTTTTGGGAAAGTTTTCAGAAAAGTTCTGTGGTGTGTATGCTATGGGTGTGCCTGGCCAACTCCGTTCGGACAAAAATCCACGGAAAAGTCTGATGGAAGTCCGACCGTGTGTATGGGGCTTTAGATAGAACCAGCGTGTTCATGGCACCGTGAAAGTTGGGGGAAACAGAGCCTCACATCCTTGGTGGCTTGCACTGTGGCAGGGCCATCTGCAAGCAGGAGTGCGACACATCCAGCAACCCAGCCTGTATCACTGCTTACTCTCCTGTTGTTGCCAGAAAACCAGAATGTTTCCTGACTCACCGCTACAGACCTCTGGACTGTACCTTCATCAAAGCAAAGCTTAGGGGCCCCCCTTTCATCACAGGAGCTTGCTGCTTAGCCCTGTATTTGGTGAGAGGGCCGCAAGCTTTTTTCAGTCAGTTTTTGCAGAGCCACTGAGAGCAGGGAATTAGGTATTAAGCATCAGAATCTTAATACACCTGACTTAATTTGGATTTTAGATTATAAATATCATCTTGCATCCTACCCAACGAAACTGAGCTGAGGGATACTTAACAGCAACCAAATCTGACAGCGGATGCCAAGTATTCTACCCATCCACACTGCTTATTTTACTGCATGCAGGTTTTTGAGGGGACTTTCAAGTACACCAATGTCTTCAAGGGCCCCAACAGTAGCCAGCAGAGAGATCATATGAGAGATTACTCCTCCTGTTCATCCCTTTCTATATCGGACATCGCAGCCGCCGGGTACGCGCACCGGGTCCCCAGTGATACGGCGGCGTGCGCTCGCTCTCTACAATGCTGGAAGCCGAGGACGTCATATGACGGCCGCGCGGAGGGACGAAGGGTTCCTGCAGCTGTCATATTACTATACTCTGGTAAGCAAGGGGTTAAAAGGCTATATAAACTCCAAAGTAAAAATGTAAAAAATTGCAGCCTACCATTCCTTAGATGAGGTGTCTGTTTAGTTTTCTTTTTTCAGGCCTTTACCTCTTATTTTCCTCCAGTGATCCTGTAAATAACACACTTCCTGTCCCTTTGTGGCTACACTAATTTCCCCACTGTATCGATGGAGGGAGCTATGTTTGTAACACAGACTGGACCTCATGTCTGCTTTTGCTCAGCCCATCTACATGGTGGATTTATGGGATAGTATTGTACACAAGAGAATATAAAGATGTTGGTGCAATTAAAGATGCTAGACTGCAATTTAGGCCAATATGTATTCTGCTACATGTTTTCGGTTTAAAAAAAAAAAAAAAAAAAAAAACACATAACTTACCAAGCGTATATATAGATTGCTTGCGCAAAAGTTATAGCGTCTACAAACTATGGGATATTTTTATTCATTTATTTTTTACTAGTAGTGGTGGCGATCAGCGACTTATAGCAGGACTGCGATATTGCAGTGGACATTTTTACACTTTTGGGGAACCAGTGACACGAATAGTGATCAGTGTTAAAAATATGCAAGGTCACTGTACTAATGACACTGGCTGGGAAGGGGTTAAACATCAGGGGTGATCAAGGGGGTTAAATGTGTCCCTGTTTTTATTTTTTCCTGAAAGTTTTACTTTGACTGTAATTGCTACCCAAATCAGACAACTTTAAGGCCTTAATAATAGGAACAAATGGTCAAGTTATTGTAAACATATGTTTGGACAGCTCTGTTCTCATATAACAGTCTCTTCCCAGCAGTAATCTCAGATATCCTGTGGTCTGGCTGATATAATATTCTTCCACTCCTTAAGAATAACAGTGTTTAAGATGATAATCTCTACGCTGTAAATACAATCATTTAGGCCGCATCCACAGAAGGCATTTGCCCAGCTCCTCTGAATGCCTTTGCTCCTGGTAGCAGCTTAAAAAAAACACACCTACGAAGGAACTTAGCCCTGGTTTAGCCTAATTTATCCCCCCAGCTATTCTACACATTTACTTTTATATTTCTTTATAGGTTCATTCTATTCTATTCATAGATTACATTATTATGTTATATTATTTCAATCAACTTAATTTCTTAATTACTTGTCATTAAATAGCTGCCACGAAGCTATGATTATGACATTTCATGTTCCAAAATTTTATCCTACAATCCGCTAGGTTATCTATTTTCATTTACATTTATAAGAGTTACTTTCCTGAATGATTACGCCTTTTTCTATTATACATGTTCTGTTAATGGAATATCTATTTCTATTATATTATATTATTGTACATGCGCTGTTAATGGAATTTTGTTGATAATTATAAAATTCAATAAAATATTTGAAACAGAAAAAAAAACGCACCTACAGCCACATTTTACAAACGCATTCAGGCACTCATTCATTCCATTAGAATGAATGCTCAAGTGTTAAATGTGCCTAGCGTTTAGGCGCATCTAGACAAGTTTAAATGCGTCAAGCGCTTTGATTGCCCAAAAGCACCTCCTGAATGCGCAAGCGATAATTTTTTTTTCTAGCCTGTAAACACTCCTCTTTTTTTTTTTACGCCCAGTGTGCGTGACCTCTTACTAGTAAAAGGGAAACAACTAAAATATACTTTACATGCGAAAAATACACTACAATAAGGTGGAAACTTAGTAGTAGAGAAGAACTTGCATGGTTTGACGGGAGCACAGGAAATTGTGAGATACACAATAAAAGTATCCTACTTTCCGGTTCTGCATAATGCACATTTTTTAGGACATTTAACAAAAGTAAGCAAAACAGCAATAAAAAAAAATTCCTAATTCTACTAACAAAGTTTTTATTTTTGACCCCATTAGTGTTTTGAGAAACTATGCTCACTCCATTGACCACACCAAAAGCATAGGGAAACTTCGTCAACAGAGGCACAGTTTTTTTAAAAAAAAGGTTGCATACTCTAACCAAAACAAAATACAGTAAAACCTTGGATTGAGAGTAACTTGGTCTGCGAGTGTTTTGCAAGACAAGCACATTTTTTTAAAATAAATTTTGACTTGTATATCAAGACATTGCTTGTTTATCAAGTAGTATCACGTCACAACTGAGTATAAAAGAGAAGAGGGGCGCCTCTAAGTGTAGCAATATGGTTACATTTAATGAAGGTACAACATTTAGCAACTCACATGGTTGATGGTTAAAAGAGGCACATCTAAGTATTGCAGGCATCCGGGGGAAAGCTGTCCAAATAGACAGTCGTCCTCACCGCCATCAACGTCATCCCTTCCACGCTGCGCTCCACAAGCGCTTCAAGCCTCACTTTCAGATCACTCTACTGCAGGGTAGTCCTCCCAGTCACGATTGCAGACTGGCAGCGGAGAGAGACGGCAGTGCGGGGGATGGTCTATATGTGAACAGATTTACCCTGGATGCCTGCATACTTACTGTAGATGTGCCTCTTTTAACCACTTGCCGACCAGCAAGGTCGGCTCGGCTGCGCGAATCGCCGTCATTGTACGTCAGGCGCGTGCACATTCGCTAGCGGGGGAGCCAAACAGCGGGTCCGGTGGACTTGATGGCCGACGGCCACACACGATCGCTCCACAGAGAGTCAGAACAGGGATCTGCCAGTGTAAACAAACAGATCCCCATTCTGTCATGGGAGTAGAGTGAGATAGTCTGTGCCTAGTAATTAGGAACAGCGATCTCTCTCTACTCCCTGTCAGTCCACTCCTCCCACAGTTAGAAACACCTCCAAGGGAACACATTTAACCCCTTGATCGCCCCTAGTGTTAACCCCTTCCCTGCCAGTGTCATTTATACAGTAATCAGGGCATTTTAATAGCACTGGCCCCAAAAAAGTGTCAAAAGTGTCTGATCTGTCCGCCACAATCCCGCCTAAAATCACTGATCACCACCATTACTAGTAAAAAAAAAAAAAAATGCCATATATCTAGTCCCTATTTTGTAGACGCTATAACTTTTACGCAAACCAATTAATATATCCCTATTGTGATTTTTTTAACAAAACAGTGTAGCAGAATACATATTGGCCTAAACTGATGAAGAAATTCGTTTTTTTACTTTGTTTTTATATGTATTATAGCAAAAAGTAAAAAATATATATATAATTATTTTCAAAATTGTCAGTATATGTCAGTGTTTATAGCACAAAAAATAAAAACTGCAGGAGGTGATCAAATACCACCAAAAGAAAGCTCTATTTGTGGGGAAAAAAAGGACATAAATTAAGTTTGGGTACACAGTTGCACAACCGTGCAATTGTCAGTTAAAGCGACGCAGTGCCTTATCGCAAAAAAACAGCCTGGTCATGAAGAGGGGGGTAATCCTTCCAGTACTTAAGTGGTTAATCATCAACCATGTGAGTT
Source organism: Rana muscosa (assembly GCA_029206835.1). Lineage (NCBI taxonomy): Eukaryota > Metazoa > Chordata > Amphibia > Anura > Ranidae > Rana > Rana muscosa. The sequence continues at coordinate 294,112,445 of CM055117.1, forward strand.
GCTATATGTTGTACCTTCATTAAATGTAACCATATTGCTACACTTAGAGGCGCCTCTCTTCTCTTTTATACTCTAACTCCTGCTGGATTCTGCTTCTAATGCCCTTGTGGAGGCTGCCATTTGTGAATGGACATTTTCTGGTTACACAACCTGTCACATTGCTATAATCTTTTTATATGGACTATAAAACTGATAGATTTACGAATAAACGGTTGTGGAACGAATCTGAGTTTACATTATTTCTTATGGGGAAAGTCGCTTAGATATACGAGTGCATTGGATTACAAGTATGTTTCGGGAACAAAATATGCTCGCAATCCAAGGTTTTACTATAATATTTACATTACAATTTAATGAACAAAATGACCAGGTATGGGATCATGAAGAGTAAAGCCCCATGGCTTCATCCTTAACCAATTCAATACAGGGCATTTTCACCCCCTTCCTGCCCAGATCAAGTTTCAGCTTTCAGCGCTGTTATACTTTGAAAAACAATTGCGCGGTCATACAACACTATACCCATTTGAAATTTTGATTATTTTTTTCCCCACAAATAGAGATTTCCTTTGGTGGTATTTGATCACCTCTGCGGTTTAAATTTTTTGCGCTATAAAACAGAAAGGGAGCGGCAATTTTGAAAAAAAAACACATTATCTTTTACTATAATAAATATCCCCAAAAAATATATATAAAACCAATTTTCTCTTATCATCCATGGACTGACACGGTGTCTCTTTACACTTTACACGTGGGTTATGTCCCTGCTTGCAGGAGAAGACCTAGGCAGAATGTGAGATGTTATACATACATTCTAAAAGCCAGAGCTGAACAGCCCCACCCAGGGGGCGGTCCCTCCGTACATAACCCTCCCACTACAGTCAGCAGACTTCAGTTTTTTTCTGCCTAGCAGAAGGAGAAGACGTAAGACGTCTCCTGACCTATTTTATTCCTTTTTGGAATTCTTTTTTATTTTATTTTTGAGAATCTTCTATCAACTGTCGGCTGGGCAACAGGTTGGGTACAAGATATCCTCGTAGTCTTCCCTGTCCGACCATCGAGCGTGCTGATCCTCGCCTTCGGTGCGTGAGACTCAGTTCACGACAGGCCCCATGACTCCAGGGGTGGCCGGGTTTGCTTTCATGCTCCCACGGTCCTCTCAAGACTGAACAGCTCCTGACTGACTGTATCTTTCGCGGTGGACCGGGCCGACAGCTACTCAGTACTGCACTGTGATAGTCCTGTCAGAAACACCAGTGTGTCCCTCAGGGGATGGGTAAGTAGTCTCTCCTGCCTGCAGGTGAGTACAAAGGGCTGTGTGTTTCTCTGTGGGGGATTTTCCCTGTCTCCCCCTGTATTTTATTGTCGTTCTCTGTCACCATTACTGGCGCTGGCTGTGTGGGGTGCGTGGGGGTCACACTGTTCTTGGGGGGCTCATGCTGGTCTGCAATGTATGCCTTTGGGCTTTTTTGTGTGTTTTTTTTTTTTTTTTTTTTGGGGCCTGAGTGGCGCTGTGCGTGTGTGCTGTTTCATTTTAACTGCGTCATGGCGGCCATCTTGCCGTGGATCGCCTCAGTGAAGCGCGGTGGCCATTTTCTTGTAGCCCGCACGCTTTTCAGCACTAGTTTGGCCTCTAGCGCTGCTGTAGCAGCGCAAATCTCCTCAGTCTCCTCACAGCTCACCAGCGCTGACACAGCGCGGTACAGACAGCGGAACTAAGCGGTCCCTGGTCCGGTTTGGTGAGTCCCCTGGGCACCCCCTCCTCAGTCAGCACAGCCTGTGGGTGGACTTTTTATCTGAGAGAGTCTCAGAGAGGGACAATATGGAGTCTGTGTCACCAGCTTCCCCTAATAATGTCAGTGGCAACAGGCAGTGCTTCAGCACTGCGGTCCCTATGGACCTGTTGTGGGCAGCCCTGGAATCAATTTCTGACCAGGATGGGAGCTGTGTGCAAGCGCAAGGTGCAAAAAAGGCGCCCTCTCCCCACTTTATCTACTCGAGGGCAGTGCGCTGATTCAGATATGGGCCTAGCCACTATCGCTCAGGACCCTAGTTCTGAATGTATGGATGGTTTTGAACAGGACATTCCTTATGAGGGAAACTCCAGTTCTGAGTCAGTAAATGACAGGGCGCTTGTTAGTGTGCTCATGACTGCGGTGAGGGACACTCTCAAGCTCAAATGCTGGGGATGCAGAACCTCAGGCGGATACTGTCTCCTTTGGTTCTTTTAAGGCCAGGCCTTCTAAAGGGGTTTTTTCCATTGTACTTTCTTTGACCAGCTCATTGATAAGGTCTGGGAAAAGCCGCAGAAGAATTTTTTTATGGCCCCGCGGCGTTTGTCTATCAGATACCCCTTGAAGATGCCCTACTTAAAAAGTGGGCTTCTCCCCCAGTGGTCGACCCTCCAGTCACCCGGTTGAACAAGGCCATCACTCTCCCGATGGAGGGGACTCCTGCATTTGAGGACCCCACTGACAGGAGGTCAGAAGTGGTGAGCAGAACCATGTTTGCCTTGTTGGGATCCGCCCTAGAACCTGTGGTAGCGGCGACCCTTGTGTCTAAAACACTTACAGGTTGGGCAAAAATGTTGCACCTAGCTGTACAGGAGCATATTCTTCCTCCAGACACAGTTGCTCTGGCCCACCAACTGGTTCAGGGCCTGGTTTCTGTGTGCGACGCCACGCTGAACGCGGCCCCTTTAATATCCAGGGCCTCTGTCTCGGCGGTGGTATTGCGTCGTCTTATCTGGTTGAAATGCTGGTCTGCTGACCTAGCCTTAGGAAGCTCCTGACGGATCTACTATTTAAAGGCGGTAGACCTTTCGGTGCTGCTCTGGATGACATCGTCATGGATGTCACGGGAGGTAAACGCACTCTTCTTCCTTAGACTAGCAAGGGTGAGGAGGCCCGCCGCAAACAGGGGCCTTCCTTTCCAGCAAAACGGGGTTTTTTTCGTCAGTCAGAGTCCACAAGTAGGCCCTCTCAGACTGACGGCAGTGCGGCTGGTAGGCACAAGTGCCCCTGGGTGCGTAAGCCAAACAAGCGGCTCCCAAGCCCGCCTCCGTGTGTAGTCTTGCCTCCGCCCGACTCTGGGGTGGGGGGATGACTTCGCAGGTTCACGGATCGGTGGACCTCCCGAATCTCCGACTGGTGGGTGTGCGAGGTGGTCACCTCAGGATATAGGATAGTATTCCGATCCTGGCCCCCACACAGATTCTTTCCCTTGAATCTTCCTCTCCTTCCTACCTGTCGGGCAGCCCTCTTGGGGGCTGTACAGGATTTGATCAGGTCCGGAGTGATTGTGCCGGTTCCGTCACAGGAGAGTTTTCAGGGATTCTACTCGAATCTGTTTGTCGTCCCAAAAATAGGACGTGGTTTGACCTATCCTGGACCTCAAGGCCCTGAATGCCTTCGAGAAGGTGCAGAAATTCCGCATGGGATCCATTCGCACGGTGATCGCTACACTCCACCAAAGGGCTTTTCTTCTGGCGTCCTTGGACTTCAAGGACGCCTACTTGCATGTTCCGATCTGCGCAAGTCACCAGAAGTTTCTGCGCCTTGCGATCAGCGAAGTCCACTATCGATTGCGGCTCTTCCTTTCGGCCTTGCCTCGGCACCAAGGGTGTTCACCAAGGTGCTTGCTCCGGTTCTAGCCTTCTGTTACAGCGAGGTATTGCTGTCGTGGGCTATCTGGACGGTCTTCTGCTATGAGCAGAAAGTGGCTCAGACTTAGAGGAAAGGTGACTATCGTCAATTAGACCCTCAGGGACTTCGGGTGGTTCCTGAACATTCAGGAGTCAGTCCTGGTCCCGACTCAGTGTCTGGAGTATCTAGTTCTGGTTCTGGACTCCTTGGAGGCAAAGGTATCCTACCTCTGGAGAAGTTGCTGACACTTCAGTCTGCGGTGCGGGTGCTGACATCCCGAACATGGTTGTCAATCCGTTGTTTGCATGAGAGTCCCGGGACTCCTGGTGGCCTCCTTCGCGGCCATTCCATATGCCCAATCACACACCAGGGCATTGCAGAAGGAGATCTTGTCCACCCGGGACAAATCCCCGTTGTCCTTGGATCTTCGGATCCAGGTGATTCACCTGGTCAGGGCGTCCCTGACATGGTGGTTGGGACCCTCGGCTCTTCGGTCCGGAAAGTCGTTCCCCTCCCATCCAATGGACGGTACTCACGACGGACACCAGCCTGACGGGCTGGGGTGGAGTCTGGGGAGTCCTGTCGGCTCAAGGCCTTGGACTCTGGACGAGCCCGTTTACCAATCACTGTTCTGGAAATACGGGCCATCAGACTGTGTCTCTCCTCAGGTCGGAGAGAGTACGGGGTCGCTCCATCAGGAGCCAGTCGGACAACGCCACGGCGGTGGCGTATGTAAACCTTCACGGGGGGACTCGGAGCTCAGCTGCGGCTTCCGAGGTAATCCGTATCCTGAAGTGGGCCGGAAGAAACGTGCCGGCTCTGTAGGGGCGGACTATCTGAGTCGCCAATCGCCAGACGCCGGACCAGGAAGAGTGGTCCTTGCATATTTCAACTCCTTTGCCGACGGTGGGGCACGTCTGATGTGGACCTGATGGCCTCTCGACTCAGTCGCAAGGGTCGAGGTTGTGGCCAGATCCAGGGATCCTTGGGCGATGACTCGGATGCGTTGGTGGCCCCATAGGGTCCTTATCGCCTGATAGAAACTCCGGTGATCCTAATTGTTCCGGATTGGCCTCAGCGTCACTGGTACGCTGATCTGGTACGTCTCGTTGCGGACGTTCCCTGGCGGTTGCCGATGAGGGAGGACCTTCAGTCTCAAGGTCCTATGTTTCATCCGGCTTACAGTCTCTGGCTTTAACGGCAGAGCTGTTAGAAGCCAGGTGTTGAGGGACCGAGGTCTCTCGGACTCTGTCATTTTGACCATGTTAAGGACACAGAAGTCTTCCTCCAGGCAGATCTATCACCGTGCCTGGAAAGCTTATATCGCCATATGCAAAGCGCTGGACTGGCGTCCTCGGACGTATTCCGTCCCCAGAATCCTGCGTCCTCTACAGTGTGGAGTGACCCAAAAGCTTGCTTTGAGTACCATCAAGGATCAGATTTCGGCCTTGGCCGTCTTCTTTCAGCGACCTCTAGCGGGTCATTTCTTGGTTAGCACCTTGTGTTGGGGGTTCGCCATGTGCTCCCTCCTGTCAAGCCTTCTCTCCCACCGTGGGATCTGAATTTGGTGCTCTCGGTCCTCCAGGAACCTCCTTTTTGGGAATATCCGGGATATTCCTCTCTTGTCTTGTCTCAGGAGGTGGCCTTTTAGTGGCAATCACTTCTGTTTGACGAGTGTCTGAGTTGGCGGCTTTGTCCTGCAAGTCGCCATATTTAGTCATCCATAAGGATAAGGCGGTGTTGCATCCGCAACCTTCCCTTTTGCCAAAGGTGGTGTCTACCTTTCACCTACATGAGGACATTGTCCTCCCGTCCTTGTGTCCTCACCCATCGCATCCCAGAGAGTTTGCGCTGCACATATTGGATGTGGTACGAGCCTTACGGGTGTACCTGTCTGCTACTGCTTCTATTCGGAAGTCCGACTCACTGTTTGTGACTGCCCCTGGTCCATAACAGGGCCAAGCGGTTTCGTCTGCCATCATTTTTAGGGGAATCAGACAAACCGTCATTCAAGCCTATGCTCTCAAAGGGCGGGCGCCTCCCTTTCCGGTTACGGCGCATTCCACCAGGGCAATTGGTGCTTCCTGGGTTTTCCGACATCAAGCGTCGGTTGCACAAGTGTGCAGGGCGGCGACCTGGTCGTCTGTTCATACCTTTTAAGTTTTTTATAAGGTTGATGTGGCTGCATCTTCAGATGCTTCCTTCGGCCGCAGGGTGCTGCAGGCCGCTGTTTAAAGTTGCGACTCCTCCGTTGAGGAGATCTGTCTTCTTGGAGTGAAAGTTTGGTTTTTCCATTTATACTGCTCCCATCCCTCTTGACACTGCTTTGGGACATCCCACGTGTAAAGTGTAAAGAGACACCGTGTCAGTCCATGGATGATAAGAGAAAATAGGATTTTTTTGTACTCACCGTAAAATCCTTTTCTCTGACATCCATGGACTGACACGGCACCCACCCTTCCTTTTTAAGTTTGTACTGCTTTGTTACGAACTGAAGTCTGCTGACTGTAGTGGGAGGGTTATGTACGGAGGGACCGCCCCCTGGGTGGGGCTGTTCAGCTCTGGCTTTTAGAATGTATGTATAACATCTCACATTCTGCCTAGGTCTTCTCCTGCAAGCATGGACATAACCCACGTGTAAAGTGTAAAGAGACACCGTGTCAGTCCATGGATGTCAGAGAAAAGGATTTTACGGTGAGTACAAAAAATCCTATTTTTTTTCCACAGTTTAGGCCGATACGTATTCGTCTACATGTTTTTGGTAAAAAAAAAAAAAACGCAATAAGCGTATATCGATTGGTTTGCGCAAAAGTTATAGCGTCTACAAAATAGGGAATAGATTTATGGCATTTTTATTATTTTTTACAAGTAATGGCGGGGATCTGAAATTTTTATCTTGACAGCGATATTGCGGCGGACACTATTTTGGGACCATTCACATTCATACAGCGATCCATGCTATAAAAATGCATTGATTACTGTATAAATGTGACTGGCAGGGAAGGGGTTAACACTAGGGGCGAGGAAGGGGTTAACTGTGTATCCTAGGGAGTTATTCTAAATGTAGGGGGAGGGGACTCACAAGAGCAGGAGACCGATCGGTGTTCCTTTGTACTGGGAACACACATTGGTCTCCTCTCCTCTGACAGGACGTGGATCTGTGTGTTTACACACACAGATCCACGGTCCTGCTGTGATCACGGGCAATCGCAGGTGCCGAGTGATGCGGCGCGCGCCTCCTAGGGGGCTCGGGAAAAAAGATGTCATATGACAGTGGCCCGGAGGGACAAGGGGTTCCTGCCACCGTCATATTACAATAGTGTGGTAGGGAAGTGGTTAAAGTGATGCTAAAGGTTCAGATTAAAAAAAAATAACAAACATGTCATACTTACCTCCACTGTGCAGCTAGTTTTGCACAGAGTGTCCCCGAACGCGGTGTTCTGGGGTCCCTCAGTGGCTCTCGCGGCTCCTCCCCACATCAGATAACCCCCTAGGAGAAACACTCTCCCAGGGGGGGTTACCTTGCAGGCACACTCCCGAGTCCAGCATTCGGGCGTCCATGGCTGCTGAATGCAAGACTCGGCCCTGCCCCCCGCGTCATTGGATTTGATTGACAGCAGCGGGAGCCAATAGCTGCACTGCTATCAATCTATCCAATCAAGAGCCGGGAACTCCAGGCAGAGAGACTGCGCGTCCTTGGCGTGGGATATTCCAGGGCTCAGGTAAGTAAAACGGGGGAGGCTGGTAACTGACAGAAGTCATAGGATGCATTAAGGTGAAAAAAAAATAGGAGGGTTTACAATCCCTTTAACTCTTTATTTAGTTTGCCGCTTGCCATGGGTTTTTTTTTTACATTCATTTAAAAAAAGCATTTTATATTATAAAATAATCAAGCGATTCAACTAGAATATTTTTTTTCACAAAACTTTAATATAAATTATTACACTTTCACACTTCTTACACTTCACTTTCACTTTTATTAAAGTGAACAGCTGATGTTCCTAAGGACTGTTTACCTGTTTGGTCAATGCCACACAGACCCCCCCCCCCCCATCATAATTTTGTGAATACACCTGGGGGCCCCTATTGATGAAGCAGTGAAGATCCCATTGCTTCATAGTTTGGGTTGATGTTTTAAAGCGGAGGGGGGGGGGGGGCCCATTTGTATTTTAGTCCTCTTTAAATCACCAATCCACCTGGTTCTGAAGAACGTAGAGTTTTGTAGTGACATAACAGGAGACCCGCATGCTCACAGTCCTCTTGCTATGAGTTTATCACCCTGTAAACCTGGTGTGCTGGGCTAATGTTATTTAGAAAAAAGGTGGACAATTCAGAATCTAGTGAAATGGATTATTTGAATGGATCCAATGAATCAACAGTGAGGCAGAGTTTTAACTATTAATTTGTCTCCAGTTAATACTTTTGCCAGTTCTGAACAATCATTGTTCCCAAGTGTAATGTATGTAGACACTACAGTAAACTTTTTTTTCTAAAAAGGGTTGGTTAAGGCTTTTCAAACAACTAAGGCTTGTACCCACAAATACTGATTCCGATTGATCAGCCAGGATTGTCAATTTACTTATCTAAATGTTTCATGTCAGTTATGCTGGTTTATACATAGAGCAACTAAAAATGCTGCTATTTAGCCATGAATGGCTTATTTAGTCTGTACCTAAGACACAAAAGATAAGTCTCATAAGTAATAGATTTTAAAGCAGTATTAATCCCCAAAACAGACATTATTTTGCAGGTTACCAATTCTTCGATTTTTTTTTAGGCTTTCTTTCTTTTACTTTCATCTGATAATCAAGTAAGTCTGTTATTTTTCAACAGAACAAGTTTCCTTGCAGATTTATCAGTTAGAGTGTTGAGATAAACCATTTACCACTGTCAGGTGTGCTTACATTGATCAGCTATATTTGCTTAGAATGGATTCACACCTATGCATTTTTAGTGCTTTTTGCACTACAGAATGTGTTCCATAGGAAACCATGTTAAATGGACTGTAGTGCAAATCTGCAAAATGCACTAAAATTGGATAGGTGCGAATCCAGTCCCAGCCAGTATCCACCTTTTGGGATCCTCAGGATTTTTAAGAATCAGAATAGTGATTAAACATCCAAGCATTAACCCAAAAGTGGCATGTTATTACAATTAGGTGCACCCTAGGGTAAAAGAGATTGAAAGTTGTACCAGGGCAGGATTTTTATCAATGACACAACTTTTGGCACTCACTGCATCACCTCATTTAAATTTTTTTTTTTTTTTTTAGCTAGCCTTGATTAGAATAGAATAACGTAACAATGTATAGGTATGCTTACAATAAATTATTGTATTGTATGTGGGCCAACAGTGCCCAATGCTGATAAACATATGAGTACCACGTCTTGTTCCTTACACAAAATTGGAAAAATAAACGGTTGCTGCCCATGGTTTGGTTTGTAGGAAATTATGTAGGATGTTGAAAATAGTTAGCTTAGAACCAATCCACAATAACCCTAAAAGCAGGGGTCTCAAACTGGTGGCCCTCCAGCTGTTGCGAAACTACAAGTCCCATCATGCCTCTCTGCCTGTGGGAGTCATGCTTGTAACTGTCAGCCTTGCAATGCCTCATGGGACTTGTAGTTTCGCAGCCGCTGGAGGGCCACCAGTTTGAGACCCCTGCCCTAAAGACATGGTCATTCTCTGCCTTTTTGGTGCACACTAAAATTGTGTATTCACTTTATAGTGTTAATAGATTACAGAGGCAAGACTGAAATGCTTTATATGGCTCTCATCCCCCTAACACATTTAGAACGTTTATTGTACAACATTTTGCAATATTTGGTCCAACTTTTCTGTAAGAATTTAAAACTGAAATCAAGTCAACCTAGTTATACAACTTACTGCTTTAGGAATGCACTTGGAAAAAAAAATAAAAATAAATGTTATAGCACATGGCTATATGAATTTGAAAGGTTTCCTAAATAAATGAAGAAGCTATAGTTTAAGTATGTTGGGTTGTATAATTCTATCCTGCCAGCTATAGAAAACAAAGATTTCATTTTTTGCTGCGTGCCACAGGTATTAAAATGCCATTCTCTTGTTCTACAAGAATTTCGGACTATCTCATGAACTATCCCGATTTATCTTAATACAAACGTGTAAACCAGTGATACTTGATATCACAGCTAAAAATGATGATGCATCACAAATGGAACATATTGCTCTCTTTTCTTACTTGGTTCTTCTGTTCTCCAGAAGTTCTTCACAACCCTGCGTTTCAAACACCCTCTCTTTAGTCTCTCTATCCCCTGTACCTAATTTTTCTTCATTGTCTTCACAGTTTTGGACTACTCCTTTCCAACGTACTTTTATTTTCAGCAGCAGAGAATAAAAGTCTAACTTTGTTCCACCGTACCCAACCCTATTTTTCGCAACAAAACAAACACAGAACATAGAAAGTCTATATTCAATGAATAAGTGCTACCAAATTAAACACAGTAGTGTACTGTATAAATAAATATGCACACGTTATAAATACACACATACATACATGCGGATATACATCACGCATTAGATCCTTAGTGTCCGGTGTTTTTTTTTCTTTTGCGAAATGTTTGCTCTGAACATCTGGATGTAAACACCAAAAACAGCTTCACGCACTGATCTTTGAAGGTGAGAGTTGATGTCTCTGAAAGCATTCTTGGTTTCCCCCGGCTCTCACATAAGCAGTTTCTCCACACTCTAGCAGGCAGTAAATGGCCAGTCCCGTTGTCCAAATCTTCTTAGACTTCTGTATTGCTGTCCAGCTTTTATGCAGGAAAAAAATGCCCTCCGTACTCTAAAGTTAGACATGTTTAGGATGTGTCTTTCAGTTCAGGGCTATGGGAAGGCTGCTGGGGTAAATCACTAGAAGGAGACTGTAAGTCTGGACCTCGATCTACAAAGAAGAGAATGTGAAAGACACACATAAACTTGTTTTCTAGGCAAATATAGGCAACTATGAACAGATGTCCAAAAGAGGAACAACATGTTAAATTGTTTATAATCGCAACATTATGGAATAGGTAAATGACGCTCAGTGCATACAGCAGTTTCATCCACTTTTAATCAGCTTTCACCAATAGGCAAGCCGATCAGGGAAACCTAGTCTACCTCCTATAGATGGTCTAGCTCTCCTGAGCTTTAAACCATTGTTTCATTCTGCTTTTGATACCCTGTTGTCTCTGATTAAAAATGATCAAAGCTCTTAAAATACACTGGCAATGTGCCCAATCCACTCCTCAAATCCAGTTAGTCTAGTACATATCTACCAATGAGCCATTTTTTTTTCCCCCTTTTTAATGAGTTGAAAAAAAAGGTTTTGTTGAAAGATATGGGTTTTGCACAACAATTGAAATAGGCAGCTAGCAGTTGCAATGCCAAGTGACCCCAACTGCCCTGTTGCGACTCATGCAGAGTGTAGAAAGCTCATAGTATCCAACATTCTGATAAGGCTTTATTACAGGAAAATGCCTACTTCTGCTTTTATGTATGTAAACCCGAATGTTGAACTTATTTTATTAGCTTTATTTAGTCTGTTAAATATGTAGCGCCCTGCTCCTATTGGGTAGGCGCTAGTGTAAATTTAGTTGTCCAAGTTATAGTTCAACTCAGAATAATTGTACCAAATTATGGGTCTCTGTTCCGATTCAGCTGAGTTGCACATTTTCCACCTTCCTCTGGGTGTCATAACCACAGGTCAAAGTTGGAACTGCAGCTGGCTGGATGTATTGGGTACCTTTTGCCCAGAAGCAGCGCAGTGGGATTGGTCATCCCACTGTACATTCTGGGAGAGGGTACTCAAGGGGCAGACACCGTTTTGGTGGGGTCTTCCGATCCTGACCTGACGGCCCTCCTGGCCTCAGGGATGTGTTTGCAGTTTTCTGCCTCGGGGCCTGCTGACCCCCCGGGTTCCGTTACTGAGAGTAGGCCCAGGAATTGCTGGGGACTACTGATCCAGAGATTGTCCTGTGTCGCCTTGCCTGCGGGAAGGGACCGAGCAATTGAGGACTCAATTGGGGGACGCATCTGGATCAAATCTACCTCACAGTGCTGCTGGCCTGGCTGAAAGATCCTGGCACTGTGTTATAGGGGTGCAACGGATCAAAAAACTCACGGATCGGATAGATCCTCGGATCAGAGCCACGGATCGGATCATTTTCTGATCGGCAAACAAAAAGAAAAAAAAAAGGAAAAATAAAAATAAATGTTACACCCACCGGGTTTTTCGATTTCACAGTTATTTTCAACACAAAAACGGAGCTTAAAAGCTTAAATTCAGTATTTGTAAATCCAACTGACTCTTTACATGTTAAATTTTAAAAGCAGCAGCAAACCTGCTGACCTTACATGGTTGCTAATGTGACAGAGCACCTCTGATTTTCACATTTAACTAAATGTTAAATGTGAAAATCAGAGGTGTTCTGTCACATTAGCAAGCATGTAAGGTTTGCTGCTGCTTTTAAAATTTAAAATGTAAAAAGTCCCTTGGATTTCCAAATAATGCATTTAAGCTTATAAGCATATAAAATACCTGAAATCTAAAACTCTGGGTGTAACAAGATGTCCGCTTGGCCCCTTCACAGTAATGAGAGTGAGGAGTGTGGGGTGGAGCAAGATGACGGCGACAAAACGTCACTACAGCGGCCGCCGCCGGGTGTACAAAGATGGCCGCCGCTCCGGAGCTAGGCCGAAGCCACGGCCTTTCCTATGGCCGAGGCTCCGGAGCACTCTGCGGATCGCGTGCTGATCCGATCCGAACAGGGTGACCCGTTCGGATCACGGATCACCACCGATCCCGTTGCACGCCTACTGTGTTATGTTTCAGAACTTTACCAAGCGTGTAATTACACAAGTCTGTGGCAGAGACTTTTGAACGAGCTCGCACCGGCTGCTAGGTCAGTGAGAGAGGCCTATCCGGTGGATGCTACATCCAGTGTGGAAGTTATTGGTCCTCTGGATAAAGGAAAGTACCCGTGATCCGCAAAACCTAAGGTACCTGAAACTCCCCTTAAACCTCCATCCCTCTGTCTGAAGTTCTTGAAATAAACCCTTGAGAAAGAGACTAAGTGTTTGGTGCAGACATTTATTAACAACTCTTCAAGGAAGACCCCTAGGACGGACTTGGTGAACAGTAAGGTAACGGCAGGCCCAAATCTTAAAACAGCGGCCCCTGCGGGGGTATTGCTACAAATATATTATTGAAAAGAATTTTGTTACACCTCTTTAGTAAGAGCAAAAAAAATAACTGTTGATCCATGCCAGAAATCTTGTGAGTTTACTGTGCTCTCCGACTCTGCTGCACTCTTTTCAATTACATTGTTCCAAGCTATTTCTATGGGCTATTAAAACACCCCCTGGTTATTGATTAAAGAGGGGGAAGTGTTCTGTAGTCCTTAAAAATTTCCTGTCCTAAGATGTGAACACTGCTGCTCTATAGCTGCAGTGCAGGGAGTAAGCGTTGTCCCCCTAGGACATGAAGTGTGTTACTGGCAGAATCCCCAGGTGAAAAGAAAAGCCTGAAAACAGAAAAAACTAAAGTAGCCAACACAGCTAAGGACTGGTAAGCTGCAATGTATAAAATGATTGCTTCTTGGAAAACCTCTACAGTCCCTTCAATTAAGGAATGGATCACTGAATTGAACCACACAAAAAAGGAGGATGGAAGAGCTGCTTGCTCTTGGCAACGAAGACTACACCAAATTTAGAAACCTGTGGTTTACATGGATGGAATTCTCCACATCACCAAAATTATTACCCTTCCTCAACTAACTGTTGCTCCCGAACGTACTAAACTCGCTCTGCTCGGGCGCTCCTTCTCATCAGACACCACCCCTCTCTTACCTTCCCCTCCTCTTCTATACAATTCCTTATTTTTCTCGCTTTCATTTTTCTCCCTTTCCTTCTGTTACACTCTGAAATAAAAGTGCCCTCTAACTGTTGTGGTTCCAGTCTCTTCTAGAAACTTTTTCAGCTGGCACTGTACTTCCCAGTACTCCATACTGGAAATCAGCTTGACCTATAAGTTGACACAATGCAGCTGAACTGACTTGTTTTACTTCTGTGACTGTTCAAGTGGTCACTTAGGCCTGGCAACTGTTTGCTGTTGTATTTCAACCCACACCCTACTCCTTTGGTTGAAATATAGTCAATGTTACCTGGTTATTGTTCTGGATGTTTGTTATTCATTCCTATCTCAATATTATTGTACTACATTTGCCTGCATTCCCTTGCTGTGCCAGGAACTTAATAAAAACGTTATTCTTTAGAAAAAATAAATAAAAATATTGCTCGTGAGGATAGATCCACGGTTTGGTATACATACGCTTGTATGTAGTGTAAAGTTGGGATGGACCTGTTGGTTTACATTTTTTTTTTGAGAAAATCTTTAGAATTTATGTCTATAATCTGCTTCCATCACCTGGTCATAATTTTCTAACCCTAGTAGAACAGTTCACATATACAGTACTGTATACATTTCAGCTTTGTGTTTGCCCAGTTCCATTTTCACCATCTCATAATAAGATTCACCTGATCAGCCTATATCGAATTATATGACAGGGAAAACAAAAAAAAACATATTTAGTACACCTCGGTCATACATGCACATTTCCTCATATCCTAATCCATTTAAAAAAGCTACAAGTACAGAAGAATACCTGATAATTGACCAGAAATCCAGTGTGCTCCTAACTTCCTGATCTAACAGTGCTTTTTCTGCAGTGAAATTCCAACCAGCATTGTTCACCCTGCCTGTTGGTCCACAGAGCTCCATATGCAAACATTGATTGGTATTGCAACAAAACAATGCTACACCTTTGACTTATGAGAGCCTATCCACACACAGTGTAAGGAAAGGGCTTTGGGGAGATGTAGTTCTGGGGGCATGCTTTCATCAAAACGGTCTAAGCTCCCAGATGCTGTCCCTGCAAGAATTTAACAGGGCCGGAGATTTTGTTACAGGGGGGTAATACCAGCTTTTTTCTCACTACATGAACAAAGTAAAAAAAAAAAAAAAAAAAAAAAAAAATAGAGCAATGACATATTTTAGAAGGTGGTGTGAAGGTACGTTTGGGTAATGTCTGCACATATACTGTAAAAAAAAAAAAAAAGTGCACTTTTGGACAAAGTGCACTTAGTATACAGTGACGAAAACAATTCGATCCCTCGCTGATTTTTTAAGTTTGCCCACTTACAAAGATATGAAGGGTTTAGAATTGTTAGATGTGTATTTTAAAGTGATAGGGACAGAATATCTACCAAAAATTCAGAAAAAACACATGATACAAATGTTATAAATTGAGTTGCAGTTCACCGAGTAAAATAAGTAATTTACCCCCCTACCAACCAACAATAATTATGGCTCCCACATACTGGCAACAGTATGTGCTCATGTTGTACACAGATTTGTTTTGTCAATTTAAGAATGTGCTCCTAATGACAACTTATTATGTATATAAAAAGACACCTGTCCACAGAATCTCTTTCCTCCATTCAAACCTCACCATCATGGGCAAGACCAAAGAGCTGTCAAAGGATGTCAGGAACAAGATTGTAGACCTGCACAAGGCTGGAATGGGCAACAAGACCATCAGCAACAGTCAACCACGGAGGTGGAAGCATTATGCTTTGGGGCCGTTTCTCTGCTAAAAAGGTACAGGCCGGCTTTGCCACATTGAGGGGCCAATGGATGGGGCCCATGCATTGTAAAATTTTGGATGAGAACCTTCTTCCCTCAGCCAAAACACTGAAGATGGGTCTTCCAGCATGAAAATGACCAAAAACATACCACCAAGGCAATAAAAAGAAGTGGCTCCAAAAAAGCATATTTAAAAAAGGTCACGGAGTGGCCTAGCTAGTCTCCAGATCTTAATCCTATAGAAAATTTATGGAGGGAGCTTAAACTTCGAGTTGCCAAGTGACAGCCAAGAAACCTTAAGGATTTAAACAATATCTGTAAAGAACAGTGTACCAAACTCCATCCTCAGATGTGTGCAAACCTGGGAACCAACTACAAGAAACATCTTACCTCTGTGCTTGCCAACAAGGGTTTTCCACCAAGTCATGTTTTGCTTGGGGATCAAATACTTATTTTATTCCCTGAACTATACTGTATAACATTTGTATCATGTAGTTTTTCTGGATTTTTAGTTGATATTCTGTCTCTTTCATTTAAAATATACCTATGATGAAAATTCTAAACCCTTTAATTTTTTTGTAAGTGGGCAAACTTACAAAATCTGCAGAGGATCAAATTATTATTTGATCTGTATACCAATTAATTAAATGGATGGCTCAGGCAAGGTAAAAACCCCAGTAAGTAAATTTTTTGCTTTTTGGTAATATTGGGGAGATTTCCCTTCATGTCTTGATAGTAGTTGTAAGTGGTTCTCTTATGCCCTGTACACACGTTCGGTTTTACCGATGAAAACAGTCCGATGGACTTTTTTCAATCGGACAAACCGATCGTGTATGGGCCCCATCGGTCTTTTTTCCATCGGTGAGAAAAAATAGAACATGTTTTAAATTTATCCAATGGAAAAAAAAAACTATAGCAAATTCCGATCATCTGTGTGGAACTCCATCGGAGAAAAAACCCACGCATGCTCAGAATCAAGTCGACGCATTCTCAGAAGCATTGAACTTCATTTTCTCGGCTTGTCGGAGTGTTTTACGTCACAGCGTTTGGGACAGTCGGATTTTTGACTGATGGTGTGTAGGCAAGACTGATGGAAGTCTGCTTCATCGGAATTCCGATGGAAAAATCCATCGGAAATCCGATAGTGTGTACAGGGCTTTAGTTGTCACTGGAACCTTCCACTCCTGTTCTGGTGACAGCTGTAAAATTTTTCCCATCACTCTCAGTGACTGAGAAGGTAAACCTACCTAGTAGGAACACAGTAAACAATAAAAATCTGACAGGGAGGTCAAACCCTTCCCCTATTCTTTCCAGCTCCCCAAAACTTAAATTTTCCTAACTGTGCCTGCACAATAAAGCCTCATAGAAGTCTATAGGGCTAATTTTTCTTGCGTCTCCAGTACATGGAAGACGGAAAAAAAATTAGCCTCATAGAAGTCTATAGGGGTTAAGATGGGCACTCATTATTTAAAGGGACAAGTGGCAATATAAATGTTTTGTACAAAACTGGAGTATAGCTGCTGGTCAGTCTGAAAAAGCCACTAATTAAACTAATTGCAATAACGAGCATGTCAAGTAATCATGCCAAATGACGGTTTTATCATCTCAGGTCCTGTATGTTTATATCAAGTGTATAAATATTCATGTAATCACAAAAGTAAAACACTCTGGATTTTTCTGTATACAGTTGCAAGAAAAAAAAAATGTGAACCCTGTGGAATGAACAGCTTTTCTGCAGAAATTTGCCATAAATGAAATCTGATCTTTATCCAAGTCACAACAAAGACAAACCTAATTAGCTTAAACTGATAACACACAAAAGAATTCTAATTTCTTGTGTCTTTACTGAACCTATTAAAGATTCACCATGCTGGAGGAAAAAGTAAGTGAACCCAGAATAATTACTTCAACAAAAGCTATTAGCATGAGAAATTAGAATAGTTTGTGTGTTATCAGCTTAAGCACATTGTGCTGGTCTATTGTTGTGACCTAGAGAAGGATTAGACCACATTTTGTATTAGTATTATACAGGATTTATATATAAACACCAACAGTTTGCACAGAGTGCAATATAAAAGGGAGACTGTACAATTACAATACAGTTCAAAATACAGGTGAAACTCAAAAATTTGAATATCGTGCAAAAGTTCATTTATTTCACTAATGCAACTTAAAAAGGTGAAACTAATATATGAGATAGTTCAAGCCGTGATTTGTCATAATTGTGATGATTATGGCTTACAGCTCATGAAAACCCCAAATCCACAATCTCAGAAAATTTGAATATTACATGCAATCAATAAAACAAGGATTGTACATAGAACAATATTGGACCTCTGAAAAGTATAAGCATGCATATGTACTTAGTACTTGGTTAGGCCCCTTTTGCAGCAATTACTGCCTCAATGCGGCATGACATGGAAGCTATCAGCCTGTGGCACTGCTGAGGTGTTATGGAAGACCAGGATGCTTCAATAGCGGCCTTCAGCTCTTCTGCATTGTTTGGTCTCATGTCTCATCTTTCTTTTGGCAATGCCCCATAGATTGTCTATGGGGTTCAGGTCAGGCGAGTTTGCTGGCCAATCTAGCACAGTAATCCCATGGTCATTGAACCAGGATTTGGTGCTTTTGGCAGTGTGGGCAGGCGCCAAGTCCTGCTGGAAAATGAAGTGAGCATCCCCATAGAGCTCGCCTGTGGAAGGAAGCATGAAGTGCTCCAAAATCTCCTGGTAGACGGCTGCGTTGACCCTGGACTTAATGAAGCACAGTGGACCAACACCAGCAGATGACATGGCTCCCCAAATCAACACAGACTGTGGAAACTTCACACTGGACTTCAAGCATCTTGCAGTGTGTGCCTCTCCATTCTTCCTTCATACTCTGGCTCCTTGGTTTCCAAATGAGATGCAAAATTTGCTTTCATCAGAAAAAAGGACATTGGACCACTGAGCAACAGACCAGGTCTGTTTTTCTTTAGCCCAGGTAAGACGCTTCTGACGTTGTTTGTTGTTCAGGAGTGGCTTGACAAGAGGAATAGGACATTTGAAGCCCATGTCCAGGATCTGTCTGTGTGTGGTGGCTCTTGATGCACTGACTCCAGCCTCAGTCCACTCCTTGTGAAAGTTCCCAACACTTTTTAATGACCTTTTCCTGACAATCCTCTCCAGGCTGTGGTCATCCCTGCTGCTTGTGCACCTTTTTTCCACACTTTTCCCTTCCACATAACTTTCTATTAATGTGCTTTGATACAGCACTTTGGGAATATCCAACTTCTTTTGCAATTACCTTTTGAGGCTTTCCCTCCTTATGGAGGGTGTCAATGATGGTTTTCAGCACAACTGTCAGGTCAGCAGTCTTTCCCATGATTGTGATTCCTACTGAACCAGACTGAGAGACCATTTAAAGGCTCAAGAACCCTTCGCAGGTGTTATGGCCTAATTAGATGATTAGAGTGGGACACTTTGAGCCTAGAATATTGCACCTTTTCACAATATTCAAATTTTCTGAGATTGTGGATTTGGGGTTTTCATGAGCTGTAAGCCATAATTATCACAATTATGAGAATTTACGGCTTGAACTATCTTGCTTTGCATGTAATGAGTCCATCTCATATATTAATGTCACCTTTTAAGTTGCATTAGTGAAATAAATGAACTTTTGCACAATATTCTAATTTTTCGCGTTTCACCTGTAGAAGTAATAGGAGGGCCCTGCTCATGGAGCTTACAATTGAAAGGGAGAGGGAGGTGGTTCAAAAGGAAATGGCTGCAGGAGATGATCTGGTGGAGGTTACCCAAGTACATATTTTAGGTGGAGGAATTTTCAAGGATCGCTTAAAGGCAGACAGGGTAGGAGCTAACTGGACATACTGAGGTAGGGAGTTCCAGAGGATGGGAGAGGTTCTGAATAAGTGCTAAAGGTGAGCATGGGAAGAGGGAAAATGGGAGCTAGAAAGCAAGATGTCTTGAGAGGAGCGGAGAGGATAATTTGGGTGATATCTTGAGATCACATGATGTATCTGGGGGCAGTGTATTGGGTGGCTTTGTATGTTGTGGTTAGAATTTTGCATTTTATATGCTGGGCTAAAGGAAGCCAGTAAAAGGGATTGGCAGAGAAGGGCAGCAGCCACGGATCAGTTAGTAAGGTACACAAGTCTAGCAGCAGCATTCATTTTTATGGCAAACTACTGCAGAAAACAAGTTAATTCCAAGGGGTTCACCTACTTTTTCTTACCACTGTATTTTAACAAATACTATACTCATTGATGGTTGTAAAGCCAAATGCTCTAGCAAAAAAAAAAAAAAAAATGGTGCATGGTTTATGAATTATGGTAATGCAGACTCTGAAATCCATTATATTAGCTTGCCTGTATTTAGAGACATTTCAGCTAATTTGAGAGGGAGATCGGAAGGTGCTACTCCTGCCGGAGAACCTAAAATGTCAGGAAGAGCATTCCTACGTCCCGTCCTTGCAGAAGATGAAAAATCCAGGACTGGCTCCACTTCAGTCATCTTTACCTGAATAACAAAAAGAAAACAAATAAGATGCTATACAGATCACTGCAGAACCTCCAAATGTCTCTGTTATCAGTTTATGACTTCAAGAAGACAAAGACCAAAATCCAAAGTGCAAGAGATAAAACCAAACAAGGGTATCGGTGGCTATAGGTTATTTAACTGTACACACTATCATTGCTCCTTGTGGACCAAATATATGCGCAAGATATAAGTTAAAAGACTGTTAAAGTGTCTCTATCAGATATCATTTGTTACAATGTTAGTAGACCTAAAATTTGAAGAAAAAAAAAAAATAAAAAATCGATTTGCTACATTATACAAAACATCTAGAAGTATTAATTGTGCCTAGGTAGTGCCCTGAAAATGTATCAATTATCGGGCAATTCTCTTGAAAAATATGAGGATGCTTGGGCATTTCTGGGCCTATAGCCTCGTGGATGTATATTTGCCATGATAGATTAAGGCTCCGCTGCCTCCAATTGCTATTCTCAGGAGACTTGATAATGTCACTGCTGTGCTGCTCACCGTTCCCCTTGCTGGAGGCTCTGACATGAGGAAGCAGAGCCCTGCTTCTACCAAGATGCTGCCTTCACATGGTGAAGAACAAGACATGTTAGGTCAATAACGAGGAAAGATCAGCTGCATGGTGACCACAGGCAAAGCTGCTGACTAGTCCTTTGTAGTTAGCTCCCCCCTTTTTTTTGGGGGGGGGGGCTTCCAGAGTGTCATTCCTCTAATGTACACCAGCACTTCAGAAATAAAAAAGAAGCAGAAAGGTTAAAAAGTAGCGCCCTCTAGAGATGATAGATCAGTTAGTATTATTTAAAAAGGAAACAATAACAGTGCATTATAAAAAGAATGAAAATACTGAAACAGTTTGAATATTTCAGATAAGTGAGAAATGAATATGAAAAAAACATTTGTAGGATGATAAAAGCAATCCATGGGTATATTTTACATTACACATTGTAAAACAGTGAGGAATGTTGCATTACAGGATCTTGGCTCAAAAATGATAAAAGTTTCTCACGGATAAAAATGAGACGTGGAATTCTGTGGACTTGCCGTTATGTTACATGATATCGTGTGCATTTGTAATGAGATAAAATGGCTTTGACTAGATTGTACAAAGTGTGCTCCCTTTAGTAGCAGACGCTGGACTGATTTTGGTGTTCCCGCCTAAATATAAAATTGTAATTCATAAAAATCTGGCTAAAAGATAATTAAAGGAGAAGTACAGTCATAGCTCGTTTGGCTGTACTTCTCCTGTGGATGACAGGAGTGCAGTTCGTTCTGCACTCCCGTGACCAGTTTTAAGCAGACAGCTTAAGCCCGCTGTCGGTTGACGGCACAGAGCCGGTCCAGGCTGGGGAAAGATCACAAACATAGTCGGGGTCCACCCATGTGCCCGGACTGGCACCTGGCTCAAACTCTCAGCGAGCCACTGAGATCCTGAGCCAGCTGATCCCGCCCCCCCCCCCCCACAGCCCAGTGCTCCAGTGATTGCAGGGGGAGAGCAGAGAGCCGCTGACAGTCACTAGCTCTCTGCTCACAAAGCACTGAGAGATCAGTAGTGTTTGAAAGCTCAGTTCTCAGTGTTAGAGCTATGACTAAATACTAGATAGAGTGTGAAACGCGTCAGCTGTCCAGAGTTTTTGCTTGCTGTGACTTTTAGTGCTGTCATTTTAATAAAGGCTATCATTTTTCAAGAGTGCGGCTGTCCAGAAATACATCCTTGCTATTCCTAAGCCTATAATAAGGCTTACCTGTAGGTACTGTAAATATCTTCTAAACCTGCACTGTTTAGGAGATATTTACCATATACGCTTGCGACGTCATCGGCGCATGCGCACTGAAGAAACGGCACGATTGTGACGTTTCTAAAGGGCTTGTGCCGTGTACCGGCGGCTCCCGCACCCATGCGCGGAAATAACGTCATAGTGGCTCCGGCCAATCACAGCGCCGGAGCCCGCAAACCCGGGAAGAACTCCGGGAGACACGTCGCCAGTCACAGCGGTGTATGGGGACCGCCGCAGCAGCTTCGATCTAAGGTAAGTATTTCATAATGAGCTAGTATGCGATTTTTTTATTTTATTTTTATCTGGGTTTATAACCACTTTAAAAGGACTTTTTCCCCAAAAGTTATTAGAGAGTATGTAAAAAAATTTTTTTTTTTTATTATTATTTATTCAGTTTTGGATAAAAGTAGGAATGGTTTAGACCCCTAGCAGATTTATTCCTGTCTGTGTCCCATTGGAGAGGAAATCCCCTCTGACAGAAGTCACCAGAACAGGAAGATTGGAAGATTTTTTAACGATCATCTGTTTACTGAAATTTTGGATTTCTCATTAATTCAGTGCCAGAGACAAATAGAGAAGGTGAATCCTCTGAACTGAGACACCATCCACAACTAAAATCTTTTTGGGAGGGTGCATGTGAACAGCACTATCCAGACAGAAATTCAGGGGTCATAAAGCTTCGTAGGACAGTCAGAGGAGAATGAAAAACTCCTCCTACAAGCTGTAACCAGTGTTCAGCTGGACACTGATAGAAGTCACAAGACTGCTATATACTGCTGATGAGAAAAAGTATTTAGCCTTTTATATTTACTAAAATAATTGCATTTCCATGTTCTATGCACTGTGGGAGACCAGATGAATAAATGAAGGGTGCTGGGTGTAGTAACACTTTAATATAGTGGGGCATTTTAGCTGTAGAAAGCAAGAGAGAAGAATGAAATGTCGGAAATGTGACAGACATTTTAAAGCTTAAAGTTTGGCTTAAAAAAAAAAACATTTTTTTTTTATAAAAAAGGGACACATGTAAAAAAAAAAAAAAAAAAAAAAAAAAGGCATGTCAGACACTGTACAAAGGCAAACACCCCTCGCTGTCACCTTTTGAGGGATCAGCCCTTGAAACCAATCAACCTATTTGTAAGTATGGTGTTCCTTGTTCAGGTCCCCTGCTTTCTGTCTAACCACAACCATTATTGTGGGTTATATTTTAATTGACATTTATCTTATAGACATCCTGTATACTCATCAACTCGAAACGCATCGAGTTTACAGACGCATGTATACCTTTTATTACCATCATTGCAAATATATACGTTTATGGTTGTAAGCATTTTGCATCATGCCGTTTTTAATGGGGTTGTCATCCATGTCCATTTGTTATCATGAGGTTTATACATCTTCAAATAAACTCAGAGACCCAGTTTACTTGTTTTGACCTTTAGCCTGTGGGACTTTGAATGAGGTGAGCGCAACGTTTACTGTATGCATTTTGGGGATGGAGGCGTGTCATAAAAAGAGGCAGCTGTCAGGCCATTTTTTCTTTTGTACTGTACATAGGTAAACAGTGGCGGCTGGTGCTTAAAATTTTTATGGGGGCGCAAACAAACTGAAAAACAAAAAACAAACATCAATTGCAGCCACTGTACCATCAAACGCAGCCACTGTGCCCATCAATTGCCACTACTGTGCCCCATCAAATGCTGCCTGGCACTTGCCTGTCTCGCAGCAGGTCAGCGGCGGTGTCCTGCACGTCCTCCATGTCTTCTTTTTTCCACTCTCAGGCATCCAATCACAGCGCTTGACATTTCAGCCAATCAGGTGACAGGTAACAGACCCGGCAACCTGATTGGCTGAGAGGCGGTTCAGTGTTAGCAAAGCGAATTCCTTCGCTTTGCTAACACACCGCTGAGTGAACAGCGAACGCCCAGCATGGCGCCTGCTGTTCACCTTTTTGGGCGCCTATTAGAGCCTATGGCTCTAATCAGGTGCTTCCAAAAAACACCCCCGCCGCTGTCATTCAGGTGCCCAGTGCCCGAAAAGGGTCCGGTCACCTGAATAGGGGGGTGCTAGTGGCGAGTGGCGACCATAGATAGAACGGTGCCAGGATAATGGGGGCGGCACCCATACGCCCCTTATGGATGCCCCGCCACCGTGGACAATAAATTATATAAATCATTTAAGTAAAGAGTTCATTCTTTCTGTCCTAGTACATTAAAATATAACAGGTACTCCAAATAAGTAAAAGAATAATTATCCAATTTAGTATTTCTAGTTAAAATGGGGGACCCCAAACTCTAAATCCTCAGGAGTAGCCCCAAATGCTGAACCCTTTTTGTAGCAGCTCATAATGTCAGGGTTCTGCTGGTGTACTCTGGGAATGATACAACTTGTCCAATGAGCAAGCTAGGTTGTTAATAAGAGGAGCTCTTGATCTTGCACTAGATCGGAGTCGCCATTCGGGACATGATATAATTGTAATTATATGTAAATAGCGAGACCATTTCGATC
This sequence comes from Rana muscosa, assembly GCA_029206835.1. Classification (NCBI taxonomy): domain Eukaryota; kingdom Metazoa; phylum Chordata; class Amphibia; order Anura; family Ranidae; genus Rana; species Rana muscosa. The sequence goes on from CM055117.1 coordinate 294,136,569, forward strand.
ACTTCTAGTCAAAGTTTCTTTATCCTTTTACAATGTTGCCATCTACTGGCTAAAATGTATAGTACAAATAAAAGAGAAAAAAAAAAAATGTACCAGAGTATAGTATAGGAAATCAAAGAGCAGATGCAATTAAATTTTTTTAGAATACTGCACCAATTAAATATAAAAGCAGCATTTGTCAGCAATATAAGATGATGACTGCAATTTACAGGTAGGCTGGAAACCTCAACCGCAGGATAGAAAGGTTACTTATGAAACTGGAAATAAATGACCATTAACTGCATATTTTTTCAACGCTTGGTACATCAAGGTTGTGGCAAACTGTATTCCCATTACCATGACATTATACAAGTGTCACTGAGCACCAATGGTGGGCAATTGCAGGGGCCTTACCGCATTCCTGTGACACAAGAAAAAAAAAAAAACAACACCTGTCTCTACTGCCTCATAGCCCTTTAGATGCCACGGTGGACCTGTAGGACCATTGGTTTATCATTTTCACAGACTGTAGCTCAGCATCAGCATAAAAATTGAGATTTGCTGCAGATTTTGCCAGACTGACAAATTTGACAGCAGAGAGTGTTCTGGACAGAATAACAGAACAGAAAAAAAAAATAGGATTTTTTACTCACCGTAAAATCCTTTTCTCCGAGTCCATGGACCGACACAGCTTCTCTATTGACAAAGTGGGTATTATCCGTTAATTAGGAGTGACTAGGCAGAAAACTTGTAAAAAAAGTGTTGCATCACACCTTCTACAGTACCGCCCAGGGGGAGGACCCTCTGGGTATATCCCCTCAGTCTGCACATCGCAGATCAGTTCGTGAAAAAGCAGTACAAACTTAAAAGGAGGGGTGGGTGCTGTGTCGGTCCATGGACTCAGAGAAAAGGATTTTACGGTGAGTAAAAAAATCCTATTTACTCCTTCGTCCATGGACCGACACAGCTTCTCTATTGACAAAGTGGGACGTCCCAAAGCAGTGACAGAAAAAACGAGGGGTGGTAACAGCATAAAAATAAACTTCACCCCAAACACAAAACAGCACTCCAACGGAGGAGTTGCAACTCTAAACAGCCGCCTGCAAAACTTTGCGGCCGAAAGAGGCATCCGAAGATGCACCTACATCAACTTTGTAGAATTTTGTGAAAGTGTGAGTGGACGACCAAGTCGCCACTTTACATAATTGGGAAACAGATGCTTGATGTCGGAAAGCCCAAGAGGCACCTATTGCCCTGGTCGAATGCGCCGTGACTGGGAAGGGGGGCACTTGACCCTTTAAGGCGTAAGCCTGGATTACTATCTGTCGGATCCACCTAGAGATGGTGGCCGACGAGACTGCTTGGCCCTTCTTGGGACCAGCCACCGAAACAAACAGCGAGTCTGACTTCCGGAACAGGGAAGTAGCAGATATGTATACTCTCAAAGCTCGGACAACGTCCAAGGAATGCAACACTGACTCCTTAGGATTCGACGGATGAGGACACAAGGATGGAAGTACAATGTCTTCATTGAGATGAAAAGCCGAAACGATTTTCGGAAGAAAGGAAGGCTGCGGCCGCAGCACCACCTTATCCTTGTGGAAAACCAAATAGGGAGCCTTGCAGGACAAGGCTGCCAGCTGAGAGACTCGTCTAACTGACGTAACAGCCACCAAAAAGACTACTTTCTGAAAAAGTGTCAACAGGGGAATATCTCTAATATTCTCAAACGGTGCCTTCTGAAGCACCGCGAGGACCAGGTTCAAGTCCCACGGAGGTAGCGGGGGACGGACCGGAGGGGCCACATGTCGAGCCCCCTGCACAAACGTACTCCCGAGAGAGTGAGTCGCCAGGGGCCGCTGAAAAAAAAAAAGACAGCCAGGGCAGATATCTGTCCCTTAATCGTACTTAGGGCAAGCCTTTGGTCCACCCCATGCTGTAAAAACAGCAGGATTCTGGAAACCAAATAAGTACGCGGATGCCATTTCATTTCCTCACACATGGAGATGTAGGCCTTCCAAGTGCGGTGATAAACCTTCCTAGAGGACGGTTTCCGAGCACTCCTCATAGTAGAGATTACTGAATCTGATAGGCCCCGGTCTCTCAGTACCTGGTTCTCAACAGCCATGCCATTAAAGCCAGTGACCGTAAAGCAGGATGGAGTATGGGACCTTGCGATAGCAGGTCCTTCCGTAGTGGTAGGCGCCAGGGGACGTCTGCTACCAGATGTACTAGATCGGCGTACCAAGGACGCTGAGGCCAATCTGGAGTGATTAGGATCATTGGAATTCCCTCTGCCTCCACTCTGCGGAGCAGAAGAGGAAGAAGCCTTAAGGGAGGGAAGGCATAGATTAGCCGATACTGACCCCACGATGCCACCAACGCGTCCGTTGCATCTGCCCATGGGTCTCTTGACCGGGCCACAAACCTCAATACCTTCCGATTGAGTCGGGAAGCCAGAAGATCTACGTCTGGTGTGCCCCATCTTTGGCAGAGGAGTTGGAACACCCCAGGGTGTAAGGACCATTCTCCCTGGTCCAGCATCTGGCGGCTCAGGTAGTCCGCCTGCCAGTTTTCCACACCTGGAATGTACATGGCCGACAGTGTTGGTACGCTCCTCTCTGCCCACTTCAGGATGCAAGCGACCTCCGATGCTGCAGCTGAGCTTCTTGTTCCTCCTTGATGATTGACATATGCCACTGCTGTGGCATTGTCTGACTGGATCCTGACTGGACGCCCTTGCAGCCTCTGAGACCATTTGAAGAGGCACAGCCTGATCGCCCGGATTTCCAGGACATTGATCGGCAGGAGGGCTTCCTCTGGGGTCCAGCGACCTTGCGCCGACTGAACACCCCAGACCCCCCCCCCCCAACCTGTAAGGCTGGCGTCCGTCGTGATCACTATCCAGTAAACCGGAAGAAATGACTTCCTGGCCATTAGAGCCGGTGCTGTCAGCCACCATACCAGGGATCTCCTGACTAGGTAGCTCACTCGGATTTGATAATCCAGAGATGATGGACATCTGTTCCATCTGGACAGAACTTCCTTCTGTAACACTCGAGTGTGGTATTGAGCATATGGGACCGCCTCGAAGGAGGCTACCATGAGGCCTAACACTCGCATGCAAAAACGGAGTGACGACCAATTCCAACTTCTCCACAGGGAGGAATACCTTTGCCTCTGAGGAATCCAGAATCAACCCCAGGTACACTAGGCGTTGAGTGGGCACCAATACTGATTTTTGCATGTTTAGTATCCAACCACAGTCTCGAAGAGTCTGACAGGTAATGGACATGCTTACCTCTAATTCTGAGCTTGAAGGGGCCTTCAGTAGAAGGTCGTCCAAGTAGCCCATGATAGCGATACCCACTGTCTTAAAAGTACCAGAATCGGAGCGAGCACCTTGGTGAACGTCCTGGGTGCTGAGGCAAGGCCAAACGGGAGGGCCACAAACTGGTAGTGGTTCTTCCCGATAGCAAATCACAGAAACCTCTAGTGTCTGGAGTATATGGGGACATGCAGGTATGCGTCCTTGATGTTCAAGGAGGCCAGAAAGTCCCCCGGATGGAGAGCCGTGACTACAGATCGAACCGACTCCATCCGAAATCTTTGTACCTTCACAAAGCAATTAAGGGCTCTGAGATCCAAGATTGGATGAACCCCCTCCATCTTCGGCACAATGAACAGACTTGAGTAAAAACCCTGACCCCGTTCCTGTTCTGGAACTGGAATAACTACCCCGCGTTCCAGTAGACCCTGGACCGCCCCATACAGGGCCTCCCGACGGGTCGGTAGTAGCTGGAGATTGGAGGTGATGAATCTGTCCGGTGGACAAGAGAGAAATTCTATCTTGTAGCCTGAGGAGATTACTTCGCAAACCCCCCTGTCAGAGACTAGAGCTGTCCACTGAGTCGCGAATTTGCGAAGACGTCCCCCCACCCGAGAGCTGGGTGGGGGCAGACCTTCATGCGGACGCAGATTTGTCCGCAGGCTTGTTGGGTTTGCGGGACCAAGGACGCTTTTGTCCTTGGGCAGGCGCCTTGTCGGCCTGGGGTCTTTTCCCTGTCGCCCTAGGGGGACGAAAAAAACCGCTTGCGTGCTGTAAAGGAGGGCCCTTGCACTTGGCGTGGCCCCTACCTTTGCTAGTTTGAGGAAGCAAAGTGCTTTTACCTCCTGTGGCATCCATAGAGGCCCCAAAAAGTCTGTCGCCCCTAAAAGGCAGATCCAACAGGGCTTTCTTGGAGGTCTGGTCCGCAGACCAGCCCTTTAGCCAGATCAGGCGGCGTATTGCTACTGCATAAACCAAAGCTTTTGACAGCAGGGGAATAGTATCCATGTCTGAGTCGTAGACAAACCTAAGGCCCTGGACCAACTGGTCGGCCAATGTTATCTCATCAGGAGGAGCACTCGCTCCTTAAACCCTGGAGTAGCAATTTTGCCCATTCAGTAAGTGTCTGAGACACTAGGGCCCCCGCCAATGCCGGGCGTACTGCCGAGCCTACCACTGAGTATAGGTAGCGAGCGAGTGCTTCAGCCTTCTTATCCACAGGGTCCTGGAAAACAGGAGCCCCTTCTACTGGAATTGTGGTGGCTCTATTAAGTCTGGACACCGGAGGGTCCACTATAGGGGGAGAGGTCAATTTCTTCAGAAAACTCTCCTCAAAGGGGTACCGTACCGCAAACCTCTTTGGGGCTGTAAAGACCCTCAGTGGGTTCTCCCATTCCTTGTATAAGAGTTTATCAAAATAAGACACACAAGGGAACACCTTAGCAGTGCGGGCAGGTTTATGAAACCCAAAGTGGACTGGAGTCTCTGCTGCTTCTGCAGTATTTTCCAACTTTAGCGTATCCCACACTGCAGTAAAAAGGTCAGATACCAAAGCCGTCTCACGTACTGACCTGGACTTGGAGTCATCCCCACTGTCCGGTCACGGTCTGCAGTCTCTGATGCGTCAGAATCTGGGCCCTGAGCCGTAGCTGGACCTGGTTCTGCATCAGAATCATCCCCAGAAGCTTGCAGGGGACGGGGGCGTTTACTACCCCTGTATTCCCGTGTGCTGCTTCCACCCTGGCAGCAAATGCCTCTAGGATTGCCGTCATAGCGTTCATAGATACCCCAGGGGCACCAGCTGCTAAATCTGGTGTTTCAGGGGAGAAGACATCTGGCTCAGATGCCATGCTGACCACGCGCTGACACCCATAGGGCTCCAGGCAAGATATCAATAGGCCACCCTCCTGTGCTGCAGAGATGCTGGGTCACCCAGAGGACTCACCACCCTTGAATCGGTACCGCTATGCTGCCGTGCTGCGCCTGTGATGCTGTCCCAACGCTGTTGTGTCAGTCTGCTTCTTTTATCAGTGCTTCCTGTGTGAATTTCTCGCGCCAGTGTAATGCACCCTAGAGGCCGGAGACTCTCGCAAAATGGCCGCCAAACGTCTGTATGGAAGATAATGTGGGCTCTAAGAAAATGGCCGCCGAGCCGAAGATAGATGCCAAAGCAGCCGTAGACCACATAAAGATGGCCGCCGAACGGCAATATATACATACAGCGTGGATCATTACAAACATGGCCGCCGATAAGTCGAGAGAGGCCAAATTTTTCACTCTGTTATATTGTAGCCATTTGCTAAAGTCATTTATGTTAATTTTTTCCCCTCATTAATGTACACACAGCACCCCATATTGACAGAAAAAACACAGAATTGTTGAAATTTTTTGCAGATTTATTAAAAAAGAAAAACTGAAATATCACATGGTCCTAAGTATTCAGACCCTTTGCTCAGTATTTAGTATTTGCACCCTTTTAATCTAATACAGCCATGAGTCTTTTTGGGAAAGATGCAACAAGTTTTTCACACCTGGATTTGGGAATCCTCTGCCATTCCTCCTTGCAGATCCTCTCCAGTTCTGTCAGGTTGGATGGTAAACGTTGGTGGACAGACATTTTTAGGTCTCTCCAGAGATGCTCAATTGGGTTTAAGTCAGGGTTCTGGCTGGGCCATTAAAGAACAGTCACTGAGTTGTTGTGAAGCCACTCCATTATTTTAGCTGCGTCTTTAGGGTCATTGTCTTGTTGGAAGGTAAACCTTCAGCCCAGTCGGAGGTCCTGAGCACTCTGGAGAAGGTTTTTGTCCCGGATATCCCTGTACTTGGCTGCATTCATCTTTCCCTCCATTGCAACCAGTCCCTGCAGCTGAAAAACACCCCTGCAGCATGATGTTGCAACCACCATACATTGCTGTTGGGACTGTATTGGACAGGTGAGGAGCAGTGCCTGGTTTTCTCCACACAAATACGCTTAGAATTAAGGCCAAAAAGTTCTATCTTGGTCTCATCGAGAACAGATGAGGGAAAGGCGAACCTGTGATGGATAGTTCACGCCCCCAGCCTTGATATGTTGTAAAGAGAGGGGGGGGGGAGGTCGGGACTTTAAATGAGGTGTGCATGGTGGGACCAATCAACTTCACATAAAAAAATAAATAATATGACCCAAGTGATCTGGTTAGTACACCCTTATGGGAACCAAGGGAAAAGAACAAATATATAGTAGGTATTAAGTAATTAAGTAATATCTTGGTCTCATCAGACCAGAGAATCTTATTTCTCACCATCTTGGAGTCCTTCAGGTGTTTTATAGCAAACTCCATGCAGGCTTTCATGTGTCTTGCACTGAGGAGAGGCTTCCGTGATGGTTGACTTTCTACAACTTTCTCCCATCTCCCGACTGCATCTCTGGAGCTCAGCCACAGTGATCTTTGGGTTCTTCTTTACCTCTCTCACCAAGGCTCTTCTCCCCCGATAGCTCAGTTTATGTGCTGGGTGTCTAGTGTGCTCCTGCCCCTTTAAGGAGGGTGGGGCTCCCTCCAGTCATCTGCCCTTCATCTATCCATCAGCATACATGTGCTTCCACTGAGGAGACCTTAAATTTTAGAGTTAGGACTGCAGTACACAGGGAGCCTTGACGGGGCCTGCAGCTTACACATGTATTTGCAAATGCGTGCAACTAAACCCCTGTTTTTAAACGCACTGTTAGACAGGTGAATTTGTTTGGTTGCTGATTGGTTGGTAAGTTGAGCTTGGATATTTTGTGTTTTTTGTCTACATGCGTCCGCCCATCCAGTGCTCCTTGCCGTGAAGACCTGTCATAGGTGGGGGCAGTGACAGTATTTTTTGTATTGATGTCATTGTGGTCAGGCAACGCACTAGCACCTTTGCTTCTATGTGCTGGGTGTCTAGTGTGCTCCTGCCCCTTTAAGGAGGGTGGGGCTCCCTCCAGTCATCTGCCCTTCATCTATCCATCAGCATACATGTGCTTCCACTGAGGAGACCTTAAATTTTAGAGTTAGGACTGCAGTACACAGGGAGCCTTGACGGGGCCTGCAGCTTTCACATGTATTTGCAAATGCGTGCAACTAAACCCCTGTTTTTAAACGCACTGTTAGACAGGTGAATTCGTTTGGTTGCTGATTGGTTGGTAAGTTGAGCTTGGATATTTTGTGTTTGTCTACATAGCTCAGTTTGGCCGGAAAGGCCAGCTCTAGGAAGGGTTCTGGTTGTCCCAAACGTCTTCCATTTAAGGATTATGGAGGCCACTGTGCTCTTAGGAACCTTAAGTGCAGCAGATTTTTTTTATAACCTTGGCCAGATCTGTGCCTTGCCACAATTCTGTCTCTGAGCTCTTCAGGCAGTTCCTTTGACCTCATGATTCTCATTTGCTCTGACATGCACTGTGAGCTGTAAGGTCTTATATAGACAGGTGTGTGGCTTTCCTAATAAAGTCCAATCAGTATAATCAAAACACAACTGGACTCAAATGAAGGTGTAGAACCATCTCAAGCATGATCAGAAGAAATGGACCGCACCAGAGTTAAATATATGAGTGTCACAGCAAAGTGTCTGAATATTTAGGACCATGTGATATTTCAGTTTTTCTATTTTAATAAATCTGCAAAAATGTCAACAATTCTGTGTTTTCTGTCAATATGGGGTGCTGTGTGTACATTAATGAGGAAAAAAATGAACTTAAATGATTTTGGCAAATGGCTGCAATATAACAAAGAGTGAAAAATTTAAGGGGGGCTGAACACTTTCCGTACCCACTGTATGTGTATATGTGTCCATTTTCATCTGATCTCGCCACAGAGGAGAGTGGGATTCTGACAGGTCCATCCCTGCACAGTGAGCGGAGACGGACCTGTCATTCGCCTGCTCAGCGGGGATCAACGGAGCAACCCCCCGCTGAGCGGATCTGCCCCCTGTGAAAGTGGCCTAAAGTGACAGCACCACAGAATCCTTTTTTAGATTACACTAGGATATTTCTTTGGCTTTAAATATCAGTGAGTGCTGCTGTTTATTTTAACCACTTCAAGACCAGGCCTATTTCTGAAATTTGTTGTTATAAGTTAAAATCAGTATTTTTTGCTAGTAAATTACTTAGAAAACACGCACACATTTATTTTTAGCAGAGACCCTAGAGAATAAAACTGCGGTCATTGCAATATTTAATCTCACACTGTATTTGCACAGTGGTCTTTCAAACGCAATTTTTTTTTGGAAAACATACACGTGAACGAATAAAAAGACAAAACAAAAGAAACAGTAAAGTTAGGCCAAATTTTTCATATAATGTGAAAGATGATGTTACGCTGAGTAAATAGATACCCAACATTTCACGCTTTAAATTACTTGAAGACTAAGGGAGGCTTCACCTCCTCTTTAAGCCTCGTACACACGGCCGAGAATCTCGTCTGGAAAAAACTTGTCGTTTTTCCTTACGAGATTCTTGGACAAGAATCTTGTCCCAGCCGAATGTACACACGTACCTTTGAAAAGAACCGCCATTCTTTTGAATGGCTCGTCGAGATTCTTGCCTGTTTTCTTGACGAGAAACCTGAAAGCCGCGTACACACGGCCGGTTTACTCGGCAAGAAAGCTCTGCCAGCAAGTTTATTCTAAAAGCTGGAGATGTGTGATACAGTCTGTGGCACAACCTGTGACTGGCAGAAATTCGCCCATGCCATGTTATTGCCCAAAAAATAAAAAAAAGTTAAAGATTTAAATTTCACATATATATTTGTATGATAATTTAAAACAGTTTATTGATATTATTTATTTTTACTCTATATTTCAAAGGTTACTTTAACATGCGAACAGCAGCCGAGGACTAGAAGCTCCTCCTGCTTATGTTTCCCTGCAGACAGGCTGGGAAAGATCTGGGTCATGTGACAGCTGTATATTGATTAGGAAAAAGGTACCTTATATACTCGAGTATAAGCCGAGGTACCTAATCTTACCACAAAAAAAC